>JBAGKK010512947.1:0-13854 GCA_037177015.1 Euceroptres primus
TAGTCATTTGTGAACCAAGCTTGTATTATTGTAATTGATATTTGCAGGTAGTATAGGCCCTTTAAATGTCACCTGAGAAAGTTTATTGCGGAAGAAGGATAGAATGAGAAAGATATCGATCCATAGATTAACCATAGCAATTAGGCTCTATTTCACTAGTCTAAAAGTACTGCAGGTATAAACTAAACAGTGCACAACACTTTTAGGCCAAGGTTGGTATATTTCTGGTCTAAAAGTGGTATAAAGTTGGTATACTTTTTCACAAGGGTGTGGATATCCCGTGGGTTAACCCAAGGATATCCCTCAGATAACCCGGAACCTAGATGGGATCAAATGAGATATCCCGTAAATATCCTATTGCTGTCAGGGTAATATAAAGCACATGACATGCATACGCAAATGAGTGTATGTTCGACACTTAGCTAGCCAGTCTGCGTCCTGAATCCACCATGGATTCAAGTATTCCTTTTTTTCAGTGTTCCTTTACGAATTAAATAAAATTTCATAAATCTAAAGAATCATATTCAAATTTGAAACTGTTTTGTTTGTTTTTATCACCGTTAACTCTCAACTTGAGTCAAAGAAGCATCTTCAAACGCTCATAGATACGTCAGGCCATCTTTGAGAAAGGGGCTCGGGGTGAGCTTATAAATAATTTTGCGCGATTTTTCGAGGGGAGCGTCAAATAACCAGTTGCCTGGAGCGCGAAGCTGTCTACGGACGGCCCTGGCAACTGGTAATCTAGAAAGAGATGGAGAGCAGTAGTGCTAGAGACAATAGAGCCGCGGACACGGTGGAAGTGAGAGAAATTTTCAGCGGCTCTGGTCGCAAGGGAGAGAGAATATTCACCGAGAGGGAGGATGATGCAGTTACGGAGAGGGAAGAGTGCTATGACGTCATATTTGGGGTTGCCCGGGCAACGTAACGTTGCTGCGCTGGGACGCCGAGCGTCGCCACCGACGTCGTCCCGTAAAAATCAATTTGGACTTTGGCTAGGTAGGTAGGTAGGTAGGTAGGTTGGTTGGTACGTTGCGTAGCGTTGCTTGCGTCGCCTCGTAGCGAGCGAGGGAGCACGCTTCTTGGAGCCGGGCTCTCCCAAAAGCCTCGAAAGCTCCGGCAGTCGTGAGCGGCCAACTCATCGAGCGGGTTGACTTGTGCTTGAGTTGTGCTTGACTCGAGCGGCAACCGTCTTCGCACGTACCGCGTTTCTAAAAAAAAATTCCTCGTGTGCATCGATCTTTCACACCTCCCGGCTCTTTTTCTTTTACATATCTCGAGTCTCCGCTTTTGGTTCCTCCTATTCATTTCACTTTCCCGCTTTACCTGACTCTTCAGCTCTCATTCACCGAGGTGTTTTGAAAAAAAAGGGCAAAAGAGATCATCAAAAATCAGAGGACCATCATCAGATTTCAAACGGTGGTTAATCAAGCTTGCAGTCAGCTGTGACGGAAGTGACTGAGTTTCCGGCAAATGAACACTGTTGTTCTTCTTTGAGAAGGAAAGTAAATATGCTTTAGATTCAGGTATCCCCTAATGGGATTTGATATCTTAGGGTCGGGAAGGTTCAGCGACAGTGGACTGTGAAGCCGGGACTCCACATGTTTTTGGAAGAGAGAGCGTGAAGGATAAGGGCGAAGAAGAAGAAGAAATAAAGAGGCTGAAGTCAGGAGTCTTCAGCTCACCAGGTCTGAACTTGATTTTTACTAGATGAAACAGCTCCTGAAGAACCTTTAGTAATAGGAGAGGATTTTAGGATAGGTATGTTAGCTTCAAGCTGGGGAGCCAGGATTTGCGTACGATTCGGAGAACGCAGGAATGACAGAGATGAAGGCCACTTCGGCGACAGCTAAATAGTTTTCGACTTGGAGGTCCCCGGAATCCGGAGCTTGAGAATGTAGCAACTCTGGACTGCGACTCATTGAGGAAGTGTGCGGTCTCGCCCTAATAACTCGCAAGACCGGAAGCTCAGCGATAAGCGAGGATCGCTGATGAGAGATCAATCTCAACAGAGGGGCGAAACAGTACATCGAAGTATTACAAGGAACGTGTGTCTATCGATAATGGTGGAAGGCAAGGTGCCAAGACGTTGTTGGCTAGTGCTGTTGCCGCGTGTGCGGTCGTCCCGGCTAAGAAGCGTCGACGTCGTAAGGTCAGGAATACTGTGAACTCCTCGTGTTGAGAATTAGAGGGATGCCGAACTATGATCTTGGGGGCGCTGACACGAGACCTCGCTAAACCAGGAGGTCGTAGATCAGCGTCGTCGGCGTGGCCGTCGACGTCGCCGCCGCCGCAGCTTTTGTCGTCGTCGCCGGCGTCGCCGACGCCTCGTGTGCGCGCCAGGGGAAGCTGCAGTTAATAATAACTGTTTATTAATTAACTAACTAATTACCTAAATAAATTTGCAAAGTATTCGGATAAGGTCTTCCGAAAAGAGGCTCAATTCTTGGCGATGGCGACTGGTACGCCGGGTTATCGGTAGAAGCGCCGCGAGTGCGGACATCCAAAAGCGGTACCGATCGGGCTAATCGGTTCCGAGTAAAATTGATCCATAGCTCAACACCTGGAGGAAGATGGCCTCGGTTGCGGCATGGTTGCCGTTCGCCCGAGCGGCTGCCATCGGTTGGGTGCCGATCGCCACCCATCCGTTACCTCCTCCGCCGATACCCAAAGATCGACGCAAGGCCGACGACGAAAAACTGCTGATCAACGTGAGTGGTCGTCGATTCGAGACCTGGCGCAACACCCTAGAAAAGTACCCGGACACCCTGCTCGGATCAAATGAGCGAGAATTCTTCTATGATGAGGAGTGTAAGGAGTACTTCTTTGACCGGGATCCGGACATCTTTCGGCACATCCTCAACTACTACAGGACAGGCAAGCTTCACTACCCGAAGCACGAGTGCCTGACTAGCTACGACGAAGAGCTCGCTTTCTTTGGCATCCTTCCGGATGTGATAGGCGACTGCTGCTACGAGGATTACAGGGATCGGAAACGAGAAAATGCCGAACGACTCATGGACGACAAGCTCAGCGAAAACGGTGACCAGAACCTGCAGCAGCTGACAGACATGAGGCAGAAGATGTGGAGAGCTTTTCAAAATCCTCACATATCTACAGCAGCCCTGGTCTTTTACTATGTGACGGGATTTTTTATCGCAGTCAGTGTCCTGGCGAACGTGGTGGAGACGGTTCCCTGTGGAAATCGACCAGGACGAGCAGGGACCCTCTCCTGTGGGGAGAGATATAAGATTGTATTTTTCTGCTTGGATACGGCCTGCGTGATGATCTTTACAGCGGAGTATTTGTTGAGGTTGTTTGCAGCACCGAGTAGGTGTAAATTTGCCAGATCGGTCATGTCAATTATTGATGTGGTCGCCATATTGCCGTATTACATCGGATTGGGCATCACGGACAACGACGATGTTTCGGGGGCATTTGTCACCTTAAGAGTCTTCCGTGTGTTTCGAATTTTCAAGTTTTCGCGTCACTCCCAAGGTCTTAGGATTCTGGGTTACACGCTTAAGTCGTGCGCTTCCGAGCTCGGGTTTCTCGTTTTTTCCCTTGCGATGGCCATCATCATCTTTGCAACCGTCATGTTCTACGCGGAGAAGAATGTTGAAGGAACAAATTTCACTTCGATACCGGCAGCCTTCTGGTACACAATCGTCACCATGACCACGTTGGGGTGAGTCTTCTTTTCTGCTTCCAAAGCTACGTAAACTAAAAAAAGGTTTTTTTAAAAATATGGATGTTTACTTTGTTGGTTGGATTTTTGAAGATGAGGTATAGAGAAGATGTGCAGGGAGAATGAAAAGAAAGCGTAGGATACAAAGAATAAGATTAGTGGTTATGGAAACAAATTTAGAAATTGTGACTAAACAGAAAAACCCAGGGTATCAAAATATTGCAAACAATTGACAATTATATTATGGAACAAATTAAAACTAAGATTTGATTAAAACTATTTTGGTACAATTTTCAGACTCAACTTTATGCTTCGGGATTTATGGTAACAGAATGTAAATAGACGCTCTTATAGAAAAATCAATAATTGAGTCATGAAATGAGAAAACCTAATTTCCAGAGATGAATTCTGTTAAATAAACGTCAAAACGAGGGGTTAACCATTAGGAATTTTAATGCATATCTGAATTCAAGAAGTCAAAGAATTCAAAGAATACAAAAGAATTCAAAGATCTTTGGATTCTTTGAATTCTTTTGAATTCATTTTGCATTTAAACATTTTTTTAAATTCACCTTGTATTCTTATTTTGAATTCTTTTTAATTCATTTTGTACTCTTTGAATTCTTTTGAATTCAAAATAAGAATTGAAGGCGAATTCAAAAAATTTTAAATTCAAAGTGAATTCAAAAGAATTCAGGAACAAGTGTTCAGCTGAATTCAGTAGTGGTTAACCACTCGCGTCAAAATTATTTTTATTCTCTCTTAATAAATTGGATTTCTCCTTTGAATATTTTGAGGTGCTAATTGGAATGACTGGAATCACTAATGGCATTTAATAAGATTAATGAAATTCAATTGGATTGGGTAGAAGTTACTGCATTCCATATTGAATCTTATATTGAATTTGAGTTGTGACATGTTGAAAGACAAGTATTTTTCATTGACCCCTTATATTGAATGCTATTCATTCGTTCATTCATTTGGAAATAGCGTTTTTTAACTTCATAACAATTCTAACGATTTATCGACATATTTTTTATGCGTAGATTTTTTTAGAACTTTATGGATATCACAAAGAAAGATTATTAAATTAATCGAATTGGTTGATTAACTGATGCTAATTTGATCCCATTGATGTATTTGTGTACGCACGTTATCAATGTTATCAATATCGACAATATGAACATTGCACATAAATGAAGATATGAAAGTGATGAGATTATTGCCGAAGGGAAGCAATTAAAGAAAGTTTTTAATCGAAACTGTTAGTTTCTCAGTATTGCACATTTCTGTACTGATGCCAATTAACTTACTTGGAAAACTTAAATTATTTGCCTGTGACGATATACTAAAATTGAAAAGACTAATTGCAAATAAGCTTCTTCACGATTAATACGTAAAAATATTAAAACGGTTATCTATATATTTACTTGCTCATTCAATTTATGGGTGATTGCCAAAACGTTGACCATATTAGACCACGAAATATGTGACAAAAATAAATATTCCATGCCGTCTAAAATATTTTTTAAACATGTCCAACCCAAGAGAGTATGAAAAAACGAAATAAAGAAAACAAGAAATATATCCTAACAAAGTTCGCAATGTATGACATTCGACCTTGACAGAAAAAATATTTGAAGGATCTTTTAAAAATATTCCAAGAATAGGTAAAAATTATTAAAAATATGGCAAACATGTGTGATTACACGATTTATTCGATTTTGACTTCACAGATTCAAGATATCCTCTCTTTTAATAAAACTAGTGATTATACCTTGATGTGAGTACTTTGTTCAGGTATATTTAAAAAAAATTAATTAATCACAGGAAATTTGAAAAATAGTAGGTACTTAAGATGGTCAACTTTTTGTCAATCACTCTTATATTCAATTTTCAAGGTTTTATTTTATTAAAATGACTTTGTATTTTAACCTAAGAGAATTTATATGTTCTTCAGTTAAAATACAAAGTCTAAGCTTCATCTTAAACTCTAAGCGAAGTATCTATATAAAATTTAAAAATTGTTTGCTGTTTTAATTTTGAAAAATTGGCACTTCTTTGTCGTTCTGTCTTTCAATTAAAATTCATTTGACAACTTTAAATATATTCTAATTAGACATTATCATCAGTTATTTTACTTTTAATTTTGAGTATATTTACTTTATTATTATTTTTTAGTGATGCAACTGTAATAAATCATAAGTTCGTTCAATCAATGATCTATCATTTTCGAACTAGCGATTGACTGGTATCCTCATTTGGTGGCTAATGTAAATTCGAAGGTTCACATTCTTTCCTGGATTCTTTTGAAGCATCCTTTACACTGTTGGACAATGTCCAAAGTAACAGTTGAATAGTTGAATAATGGTCTGAACGGAGGAAGATTAGTGACTAAGACTTCTTAGCACTCTGTGCCTCGTCGTGTTGTAGACGTTTTATTGTGAGTCTGTCAATCTTCAATAGATGATAATGCTGTTTTAGATTTATTTCTGATAGTTTCAATAATTCACTCAGCCAACAACCTTTTAAAATAAATTTTTTTTGTTCAGACTATAAAATTATTTGGTTAGGTCAACCAAAAAATTCGACACAAAATTGGGTCGAATGATGACTTTTTGGGTCGAATGACTTATGACTTTTTTCTTGACGCGGGAGATATTGTTCACAATACTGGGCGTAGATAGTGGAAGTGTTTATTGATGTTTCTCGTATCTATCTCGCTGTCAAGATACTTGAATTTTTTATTGGGAGAAACGGTCTAGAAACAAATTGGATTAGGGGTCTTCTAAATTGCGAGAAAAGTTATTTACCTTCGCAAGAGTGTTCTTCTTCAGATGTTCGAATGTGAATTCGTGAAAGTAAAGAGTATTTTTTACAATTGCTTTTTTATCCAATTAGAATAGACTATAGTTGAAAAATTTAGTACAATATTAATGGAAAAATACTTATTTAATATGAAAGCAATGAAATTTCTTGATAGATTTACATTTTTACCATAAAAGTAAGAAACTAGTCTGTTTGCATTAAAAGAATACAGGTACTTAGTGAGACTTTTCGCTTGAAAAAGTTTTTCTGTGTAGTTCTTCCAAATATAGAATATAATAGTAGTATGCATATAGTCTATAGAGTCACTTCCGCAAAGATATACTTTCACGAATTCGTGAGCAAAGATGGGTTTCTCGTACTTTTAAAGTAATTGGCTTTATATAAATCGCGCGAAGGTACAATGGCTCATTTCGGTGATATTTTTAACGAAAAATGTATTTTTAAAATTATTTATAGAAAGCTACACTATTAGAAATGTTCGTAAATTTCTGGAACTTTTAAGTTACGAAATTAACGGAAATTTTTATAAAATTTAAGATACTCTTTAGAATCCTTTTCTGAAAATTACCAAATTGTAACTGCAATTTACCAAACTGTATCTGAATTTTCATGAATTTGTTTTAAATTTCAGGTATGGTATCTGAATTTTCCTAAATTTATTTTAAATTTACCAAATTGTGATTGAAATTTACCAAATTGTAACTAAATTTTTAGTTACATGTAACAGCATAAAGCTTCAGTTACTTAAACGTAATTTAACTTAATTAATTAATTTAATTTTTCAGTTACTTGTAACTGAATTTTACTAAATTTTTCATAAATTTACCAAATTGTAACTGAAAACCAAACTGTAACTGAAATTTCCGAAACGGTAACTGCATAAAGCTTCAGTCTAATGTCTGAAAATTCTCATGGAAATTTCTAACAGTATGCGAAAACTTGAACAATATATACATTACACATTTTAGAAGAATAATTCTTCAAATTTGAGGGATTATACCATGTATGTGTATATTGTAATATACAATTATATAAGTTTTATGAAATTGCTGAACAAGGGAAAATGGTTAATGACGTTTTGATAATATGAACTCTAATTAAATTTAAGTTAAACTAATTGCGACATAAATAAATGGATCGAGATGAGATAATGGTAAATGACCATCTAAAAGGGTTTAAAATAATTCTTACACTATGGGAATGTTAATAATATCTTTTTCCACGAATATGTTTGGTTAATTTGGAACTATTGACAATCATTCTATGAGTATTATTATCACTTCCCAGGGAAAATAAATCTCCTTAGTCTGGGTTAACTGCATTAATAATAAACAATATCCAGGATTTAATTACTCTGAATTGCATATAATTAGACACAGTAATCAATAGTTAGTAATCCCAGAAGAGATGTTAACTCCCTTTATCCATATATCTTTTTTTATAAGAATAACAGTAAAATGTAAAAATACGTAATATTTTCTGATTTTTTTGAATTCCTAAAATTTTTTTATAAATTTTATCAATCTTGGATGATTCAAGCCGACATGATCCAGCTGATTTTCGTGAATTTTTCAGCCAATTAGAAGGCAACAGCCGTATCTCGAAACGAACCCTACTGTGATATTGATGCGAAAGTTCGGGGTCTTTACTTATTCATTCGTCCGTTACTATGTGACGCAGACGTGGCAATTGAGCTCGAATATACCGATAAAAACTAGGAAGAAAGAGAAGCACTCCAAAATGGGATGTTTCGCGAATAAAGGGGGCAAAGTGAATGCATTAGAATATAATTGATCAGAGAGCAGAGTATAAAAGGATGGAAATATTGAAGAAAGTGGGAGATCTTCCTTAGTAGATAAACTGACAAGCTGTGGTTATCTAGCCTCTATTTTTACGCGACGAATCTATGTCAATGATATTTTTGTTTCGTTTTCGCACAGACAGCTGACAATCATACTGCAAACTCCATTGCAACATGTTTCTAGAAATATCTTCCACGCATCACAATAGAAAAGTTGATGAGTTACAAGTACTTTGATCAAATCTGTCATCAGGTGAAAACCACTGTCAGAAGAGCCCAGTTTCTTTTTTCAAGTGGAACTCTTGTTTTCTTAGGACATTTCCTTTTAAAAACCCATTGTAATTTTTAATTAAAGTATGAAATTTGTTTCTTCCTTGGTTGTCCCATATTAGTATTTGGAAGAGCATACATTTACAAAATAAATATTTTCTTCGGTGGGAGAAAATGATTTCTGAAAAGTGGAATTTTATCTTTCAGACTCTTCTACTGTAAATTTGATCCTGTCGATTTTTATAGTGAGTGATTGCATATTCACAACATTGCACACCTATAAGGATAGCATATCGATTTTCACCGTACTGTGGAAATCCTTGCCAAATTGCAGTTGGCAGCCCCGAACTTATCTCTCATAAAGTATGTAAGAATGACCAATGAATAAGAATAGTTATAGAAAATGCGGAAGTAGAAAGTAAATGGAGTTTTTTTATTTCTTCTTCAAAATATAAAAGTTCTTGTTAAGTATCTTATGGCCAAGCATGGAATAAGGGACGACCACGTATTCAGCAGAAGGATATCCCTAAGGGCTCATTTCTTCGGTCTTCAGAAGCATCTAAAGCTACCAATCAGATTTCATGTTCTAGGTTATCCAATGAATGGAAGTAACCTGGTGATGATGATTCGACCTTGGTAAGGATTTTCAGGCGTAATATGGTTAAAATTTAGGTTACCGCCAATGAATAATAAACGAGCGTTCATTGAAAAATATTTAATTTCACATAAGTGGTGCTAAAAAGTGTTAAAAACAACTGTAAAATTAAATTTTTTATATTTTATTTTATTTTTATTTGAAGAAGTTGATAATTTCTTCTTAGGTAGGTAATAGAATAAAATTATAATATGATATGATAGTAATAATAATAATAACAACAATAATAATTTATTCCACATGTATGGCCTTTCAACCTTTTATATTTTGTTCTCCAAGAAAATAATGTTAATGTCAAAAAAACCTTTAAAACTACAATGGTAACACATTTTGCGTTTAGAACTAATTACAATATAAATTGCTGATTGCGAAGTTAAAGATTCGCGTATTAAACTAGTTACATTATAGATACTTTAGTATTATTTGTATGAAGACGAATCATTAGGATATCCTTTATTTATTGAAAATTTATTTGTATTTATTATTATACAGCTTATTTATTAGTTGTGTTTTGTCATAGACCCTGAAAATACAGCTTATTTCTTAGTTGTGTTTTGTCATAGACCCTGAAAATTCTGGGATATCTGTTTTTATGGCACTTTTCTTGAAAAGTAGTGATTAGAAAAATATCACACTGCCGGTATTTCGAACAATTAAATTTTATACACTCACTTTCAACCGCTTTGTGTAGGTTGCGTTTAAAAAGATGAACAAGTCAAATTTTGGAAGAATGCTGCTTACTTTCGATTGCTTTTATAGTTTTATAGGCACTTATCCGAATTTTTTCCGGCTATCTGCGAAGAACATTTCAAACTACATTTAAGCCAGACGCCAAATTTAAACACTTTAACATAACGATACTAGACATAAAAAATATCCTTGTTCAGTATAATAACCCCGACGTTTTGTAATATAACTCCAGTTCACGGTATAGGAAAATTAATATATTTTCATTTCATTTGTATCGAAGAAAATTTCCAGTGATAAAATGAAGAACGAGCGGCCAAAAATTACATAAATCCATTTTTAATAAAAATGAAATAAACGTTGTTTCCATATCTTCAGAGTGTGCCTACACTGAAGCCATCAATTAAATGTTGTCGCATAAATACATACATAAATACACAGTTTCTGTTATTATTAAAAAAATATTAAAAATGTAATTAATAATTTTTGTCCACCACTCGAAATTAAGTAATATAATATTTAAAATAGTGTTTATTAAAATAAATACCATGTTTTACAGAATTTACACAAAGAATATGCACAATTTCAGTTTTACTTATTATTCCATTTTCTCTTCTTGTTTCTGAATTATTGCATGCATGTCTAGATTAGTTGTTGGTCAGTTCCTTCAAATTTTAAAGCCCAGAATCAACAGGTGCCTCAAGGGGTTCGTGTGTACCCCAGCCGAGGTTTCCAGGTCTGATATCGGGGGACTATTATCCCTTACATGTTTTGTCACGCTCGCAAATGAAACCTTTCAGTGATACTCTGAAAATTGTGGCTCATCCTTCATACTTCTGATAATTTGTGAAGTATCCCTTTTTTGCAATTATTTAGAATTTAAAAAAATGTTTCTTCAAAATTAGAAATTTATGATTTAATATCAATCTTCATTTGTCATTGCATCAAACTTTTGTACTAAACTTTTTAATTTCAGACCTATATGGCTGCCGGAACAAATTTTTCTCAGGTGTGGAATAATGTATTAATGTATTGACCAGCAGTGGTGAGAGGGCGAGAGAGGGCGGGATAAATTACAAGTATTCCAAATTTCCATGTGTGGAATACTCCACACAGTTCACATAAGTCCCGCCAGCCCGGTGGAAATGAAAAAGTTTAATGTAAAAGTTTTTGAGGACAAAAATGGTAGGTCTATGTAAATCGTTTTATTTGAAGGGACTGAATTTATAATTGAATAGTAATGACCTTATGGAATTAAAAGAGAAGCATGTACTAATAATGGGTAGTTTTCTTTTCTTTCATAATATAGTTTTCAACTGTTTGCAACATTTTAAGCTATCCTTATACATCCATTTAGAAGTTTAAACGGCGGAGGGCTAAGCGCCGCAGATAATTTATGTTTTGAACACCAGGGAAAATTTTTTCAATTATAGCAAAGGTGTAGTTTTCTTGTTTTTGGATTGAGAAATAAGTTAAGTTTTGAGAGAGAATGAAGATTTTATGACTACTTTTTAGAAGTTTGAACATGTATTTACAGTGTCGTGAGATTTTTCTATGTTTAACATTCCTTGTCTGTGTGATCAGTCAAAATTTCTCTTTTTTTTTTACTTCATTAATTGACACCTGCATTATATTCTTGTACGCCATTTTCATAATTCCTACTATAGTTTTCAAAAATGTTGACCTCTCTACAAGTGTTAGAATAACTCCGCACAAAAAATTGCAAATAAACAAGACAAACTTCATTGAAAACGTCTTTTAATTCTGCACAAACTTCTTATTCATCGATTATCACACGTTAATTTATAAAAAAGTTACACACGTATAAAGGCAAAAAACATGGTCGATGGCACGAATTTCACATCATTGAACTTTCACTTGCTACATATTTTTATAAAAAATGTGTAGAAAAGTGCAGAAAAAATGGACAAAAAATGGACAAAAAGGAAAATGAAAACAAAGACTAAAATATATTAAGTAAATTATAGAAATTATAGGTTGTACCAATATTGGGAAATCAAAAGATTCGCCCAAAGTATTAGGAATGGTTTGATTCAAACCAAAAAAAAAAAACATTTCTAGTTCTCATCAAACTTTATTGTATCGTGAAAAGAGCAGTTGGAAAAAATTAACCAGTCTCGATAAAACAATTATCAACAATCGATTTTTGTACATTTAAACAAAATTTTTTTGTTCCACCCATTTTCAATTCGAATTATCAAAGTTTTGGCATTTAGGACCTTATTCATTGACACCCTTCAATAACAACAAACCGCTCTTAGGATTGTTGACTAAAAGAAGGACTTTTCTTTTTGAATTGTTGTTTTTTCCATCAAAGTTGAAATTTCGTCTGATGCAACTTGATGAAATTGGTAAACACAAAGCTGTTGCGTATACTGAATTATCTAAAAATAGACGTTGAAAGAGCGCGTGGTAATGGAGATTATACGCTAGAATTTATTCTTGACAATATACCTGTTACACACATGTATATATGTATATAAAAATGTGCTCATATGACACACATTTGTTTTACTTCATATTGCTTTAAGTGTTAGTTTTTATGAAACTATACTTCCATAAATGCTTGATTTGAAGAATTACTTATAGTGGCATTGTGGTCATTACTCACTATATGTAGGTACTAAAGCAGTATGCATCCTTATGAGGATATAATTCGCTTGGAATTTTTTTACAGTAGGGCAGTTACAGTCTTTTCCTTTGCTTGGTTTTTCTTTAGATCTCCAGGTTTTTCGCGGAATTAAACGAATGTTTGCTAATTTTTTTTCCCTAGGATTAGTATAATTGACGTTCGATGTTGGAAAAAATGTGGAATTAGTCCATAAATGTATTAATCCGGGATTTTATGAAAAGGAAATTTTTCTTTTTATATTAAAGCTACTCTATCGGAGAAAATATATTTTACTAACAATAGTTTAGTTACATTTTTAGAAAGAGTCTGAAATATTACTTTTTATTACTGTCAAGGAATAGCTTTTGTTATTTTCTACTTTCCCTTTTCGTTTATCGATTAATTCGAATTTGAGAGCGTTCGAGGGGATGAAAAGTATATACCCAGTTAATTAACTAGCAATATTAAATCTGGGTTTTGCAGTGCCTTCGATTCTTCTAATAGAATATTCATTAGTTTTACCTCATACTGTTCAAGATTCACTGCATTTGAGAGATGCACCTTGAAAATTTCACTCGACTTAAAAAGATTGACTTCACCTCGACATTTCATAAAAACCCAGTAAAGCTGATAAAATCTATTTTTGGAAAGAAGATTTTTCCCTTTCATTCTACTTACAGTTGTACTCTCTTCCATATAAAAATCATTTAAAGATATTTAAATTTGATTGATTTTTATGAATTTTTTTGGCAAATTATATTATACTATCATTGACATTTTTAACATCATTCTTTTTGCAATTATTAGAAGTATATTTTGCAAAATATATTCAGTACAGCATTAGTTTCTTATCAAATGGATGTTTACGTATCCAAAAGTTATCTCTTCTTTCATCTAAGTGAGCTTTCGTTAAGTAATTATCAACAATAAATATAGGCATGATTTATCTGCTCTGTGTGGCTTTACCGACGAGGGTTGAAAAACCTCTGCTCTCCCTGTCGTACAAAATAAACATTTTTCTTACCCACAAGTGGTAATAAATCTTACGCGAACCCACTTCAATTATTAGTATCGACAATTCCTCTCTTTTTTATGTCAATCGAAATTCTTAATTATCTCTTAGTTACATCGGTAAATAAGGGTGATGAGTTTTTTTTACGGATACGAATAGAGTAAAAAATTGATATTTTAAAAAAATAATCACTAAACAAATTTGACTAAAATAGTACATTTCGACATGTGTGTGAGAGGTGATTATTTAGCGCACGAGACGTTTTTCGCACGAGCGAAGCGAG
>JBAGKK010512958.1:0-13853 GCA_037177015.1 Euceroptres primus
TGGAACCTGAAGGAATTTTTTGATCACTCTGAAACTTTGCACACATCTTTTTCAGGTCATAAGGCAACATAATTTCCCTATTCCATATAATTATTTAAAAATTTTTTTTTGCCAAATTGCTCCACCCTATTCGTCAAGCCTCCTGAGCCACCCCTATTATCCTGAAGTTTTTAAAATAGACCTTGGGGTGGTTTAATAAAGAACTTCTAGATAAAAGTCAAATAGGACAATTTTCAAAGCATTAAAGTCCCCAAAAAAGTTTTTATCTGCATTTCTGACTTTTGAGATCATATCCGACAATCCTCCTGAGGCACTCCTATTATCCACAAGTTTTGAAATTAAACCTACGGGTGGTTTCAAAAAGAACTTTCAGATTAATGTCAAAAATGACAATTTTCAGAGTATCAAAGTCCCCCAAAAATTTCTAATTGCATTTTTGACTATTTTGATCACAGCCGACAACCCACCTAAGCCATACCTATTATTCTCAATTTTTTAAAATGGACCTAGGATTGGTTTGAAAAAGAAATTTCAGATAAATGTCAAAAATGACAATTTTCAAAGTATTAAAGTCCCCCAAAAATTTTTAGTTGCATTTTAAACTATTGGGATCACATCCGACACCGTTCGACAAAGTCCCCAAATAATTTTTTCTGACTGTTGGGATCACATCCGACAACCCTTCTGAACCACCCCTATTATCCTTAAGTTTTTAAAATGAACCTAGGAGTGGTTTCAAAAAGAACTTCCAGATAAAAGTCAAAAAGGACAATTTTCAAAGCATAAAAGTGTTATGGTCGGGTAAACGAATTTTATTTTATTAGGTAAATCCCTTTTATTTCTATCGGAAGTAAACTGGGAACTTGACCTGAGTGAACCCAGAATGCATCGATCTAGACGAATCCGAAGAGATCGGTGTCGCAATGCATTACAGAGTTATCTGTTACCACGACTTCTAAGAATAATAAGAAAATAATAACTAATCTTAAGAATGAACGATGCCATTTGGAGACTTTAGCAAGGACCGAAAGTCACGAGCAAAATCTTTCCGAAGGTCCATCCATCTAAATGAATTATTTTCCCAAAGGGAAAAATTTTTGATTATTTTAAATTGATTTATTTAACTCGCTTTTGAACAGTCGCTTGGCAGGCATACCGCAATGAACATGTGAATGCATTATACACACTCATTGCATATGCACGGCTACACACATAAACAATAAACAAGAGGTCGTTTCCCTCTATCATCTACACAAATATCATTTTCCACCATTTAATAACATATAACCATTTCTCTATCCAGTACCCCACACTTCATTCAATCTAGAAACCCAATAAGAACTCGGAATATTTACTACTCCTAGAAAAATGAAAAGTGAAAAAATCTTCATCGTGGTTCCCACCACTAAAATTCTGCCACTTAAGTGAAACGTCACACTTCCAATCCAATAGAAATTAATCTTTTCCTACTCTTAAATAAATCTACAGCTTCTGCATCTACTTAAAGCCAATGAGATAATAAGACGTTTCCTTTTTTTATAATTCCTGTTTCTTCTAACATCCACATCGATGTCATTTCCCACCATTTATTGCCGCCCATCACCTTTTCCAATATTCCTCGCACCATACTTCCGTTTCTTCTAAATCTAGAAGACCAATTAACAAACAGAATATACCGTACTATAACTGAATAAAAGTTACACAATTTTATGTTTCGAAATGAGTTTATTTCAATTTAAACTTTTTTAGACTATTAATCACAACCTTAGCTAAAATAAATTGATTTTTTATTTATAATTTTCCGAGCGCCAGGTACTTTTGATACCCCCAAAAGTACGAGGTGCTTGAAGTACTCTTGCCGGTTTGATTGGGTTACAAAACGGTGTGCTCAAAGTACTTTTGTCGAGTTTTCCAAGATTGATGAAGCGGGGTGCTTAAGGTACTCTTGCCAAGTTAATATAACTAAAGTGCAACATACTTGTTATTTAATCTGAGATTCTGGTTGTGCCAACGAACGTAGAAAGTTTTATTCCTGACTAAATCTTATCGAAACTTATTTTTGAATTAAATAGTCTATATGATACATAACCCATTTTTAGACACACATTGTGGTAGTAGTCCACGAGCTTCTGATTTTCTAGCAGGATGTGTAAGTCGCTTTACTTAAAGAGATAAAGCGGGGTGCTTGAAGTATTCTTGCTGATTCTCTAGGCTTAATGAAGCGGGGTGCTTAAAGTACTCTTGCCGATTTGATTGGATTACGAAACGGGGTGCTCAAAGTACTCTTGTCGAGTTTTCCAAGATTGACGAAGCGGGGTGCTTAAAGTACTCTTGCCAAGTTAATATAACTAAAGTGCAACATACTTGTTATTTAATCTTAGATTCTGGGGGTGCCAACGAACGTAGAAAGTTTTATTCCTGATTGAATCTTATCGAGACTCATTTTGGAATTAAATAGTCTATATAATACATAACCCATTTTTAGATACACATTCCGGTAGTAGTCCACGAGCTTCTGATTTTCTAGCAGGTTGTTTAAGTCGCTTTACTTAAAGAGATAAACCGGGGTGCTTGAAGTACACTTACTGATTCTCTAGAATTAATTAAGCGGGGTGCTGAAAGTACTCTTGCCGGTTTGCTTGTATAACAAGTATCTTGCACTAAAGTGCAACAAACTTGTTATTTAACTCGAAATTCTCGGGGTGCCGACGAATGTAGAAAAATTTGGTTCCCGAACAAGTTTATTAAAACCTGATTTAGGACTAAATTGTCTATTTAATAACTTAATCCATTATCCCGATCTATCAATGTTGAAGGTTGTTTTTGATTGCTTGGAAATTTCGAAAATTGAAATTCTCCAAGAATAGGGGCTGGTTAAGTGGACTAAAGCCGCAATAGGCACTTTAGCTCGACAGGTTTCAATTGAGTTTTGAAAGACTTAATGATCGGATGAAGTTGAACCAAAGCCGTAATAGGTACTTTGGGAAAGCAGATTTACCGATGCAGTCTGGATTACTTAATGATTGAGTATCAATCCCTACCTTGAGTTTTTCTAAGGAATGGTTACAATGAAAACACTCCTGATTTGTTCCGACAAAGTTGAACCAAAGCCGGGATAGGCACTTTGGTTTGACGGGTTTTCAATTAAGTTCGAAAGACTTAATAATCGGACGCTGATTAAACCAAAGCCGTAATAGGCACTTTAAAAAAAGGAAGTACTGATATCCCTAAAGTAGTTGAACCCCAAGAAAAGCCTGAAAACCTTTTCTTGGAATTCTCGCATTATTTTTAAATATTATTAAATAAAGCGGAGAACTTATTAGAAGCAAAGTGTAGAAATCAAATTGATTGTAACTCGATAAAATAAATTATTAAACACTTGGGCTGCAGAAATACCCGACAAAAGAAACGCTAACGGGCTTGGGCTGCTAAGCATAAGACAAATGTTTCATCAACACCCCAAATCTCAGTTCCTAAAATTTCTTCCCCCGTTCCTTGTCAAGAAGCCTTAACTTCAGCTAAAATTCTCACCGCCAATATTTCCCCTATCCAATCTGCAGGCCCTTCAGGAACCGTTAGCGATAACGTGGCAAATATTAACGTAACGACAAGCGACGACATTGACGAGTTTTGGGTTAAAAATCTCCACAAATTTGAAAGCTTTTTTCAAAGTAGTCGACCCTATCTGGATAAGTGTTGTCTTCATAAAGACGACCCAAGGCGAAAACTTTTTGAGATCCTCGAAATACCTTCTTGGCAAGCAATAACCAGGAAAGAAACCGATTCAGTAGCCATTCCTGCTTCGTTTTTTTCATTTTTTCAAGAGTTCAAGAGCAATTCTGAGAGTACTCAAACCCCAAATCCTGAACCAGAAACGGTACAAGAAGGCGGAACCAAGCCACAGGAATTTAATTATTCTGATTTTTTCGAGCTAGATTTTAGTTCTCTCTCTGAAATACCCGGAATAGACGAAATTTTGAAAGAACTTAAAACGGTCTAAAACCAAATCAATTTCTATAAATTTTAAGAACAAAACAATTAACCCGAGTAAAATTAAATAAAAATTTAATTTAACTGAGAAAATTGTTTAGAAAAATATTTCATTAATCTAAGAGAATAATTATACAAAAATTAAATTAAAATAATTGATAAGTCTCTGTGAAACTGCTTGTCAAGAAAGATCTAGAGAATATCTACTAGGTTCGGATTAAGGAAATTCTCTTCTATTTAAATTTTTCAAACCAAGAATTTCCGTAAACTACTCCTACAAGACACTATATGTTTGCAACTAGTTCTGTTATATATTCCATTCTTCCCAAAATTAAACTTGTAACAAATTTAAACCACCCTAAATGTAATCTTGATACCTTAAAATTTCCGAAGGGACCACTTGAAGAATTAACAGCCGAATACGATTTATCAAAGTCAGTTTATACATTATACTATTCGACAGGTCCGCCTCACGAAATAACGTTTTGCGTAAAGTGTGTATTCGAGGATTTTAGGAGACATAATTATTTCGAGGAAATAAGTGACGGTAATACGAAATTAAAATCAGCTGAGTATTGTGCGGCTAGGAAAATACTTAAGGTTCTAGAACAGGTTTATTATTTTAGCGAAGAAAAAACGAAAAATTCAATTGAAACCTTTATAGTCAAGCTTCAAACTCAAGAACCCGTTAAACCTAAGATAAAACTTTACAAGTGGGAGAATTGTTGTGAACATTGTTATCATCGTGGTCATACAATTTTTGAGTGTCACAAATATCACCCTAACAGTCAGAAAAAAGAAGACAAGACTCGAAAGAATTAAATCCACATATTTATTAACGACTATCGTTCGTCGACTTTTAAAAATATCTAATTAAACTATTTTTGCTATTTATAGCCAACAGTATAGTTTGGACTCTGGAAATAAGTTAACACAATATCCACTTAGGAATTCTTCTTTAAAATTCCTACACTGTTAAAATTAGTGCCTCTGCAATACTGACTACTTGCACTTGAATGAACTTCTAGTGAAATTTTCTTAAATCATCTGTCTGTCTTAAAAAAATTTCATAAATCTTTTTTACAATATTAAACTTTAAGAGAATTCTAGAAATTTTACCATAATACCTTAACAACTTTGGAATTGTGTTTTAAACAAATTTTTAATACAACCATAATAAGTATATCCAGAAAATAATAGAGTAATTATTTTTTTTATATTTATAGAAAATTATTAAATCAAATTTCAGCGTTTTATAAGAACCCAAAGAACAGTAACTTGAGCAAATAGCAAACTTTTATTAACAATTCTTGATACTTGAGATTTTCAAAATATTTTAAAATATTTTAAACGAATTTTACGACAGGCTGTTACTTCTTTACTCAGGTGCTGAAGCAGCTTTGGAAGAAAAATATGGACAACAAGCAATTAATATGACGTCACCTTTGAAAGCCGTCTCCCTATAAAGCCCTAGAGGCTTTTATAAGAGGTCTGCCAGACGAGATGTCTACCAGTGTGGATGTTCGAGATCCCCAGAACTCATAGGACGCCCTAAGAACAGCTTTGCACGTAGAAACACGACAAAGGGAGCAACAGCTGAACGGAACCAACACGTACCGAGTATCAAGGTAAGACATCCCAAATAATGGACCATTTTTACGCGACAGGATACCGAGCCCTTATCGCCCCGCCAACCAAAATTTTAACCCCCAAAATAACATTCACAACAGCGCTCGACGCAACGACGCGGCGACGAGCGACACAGCACCGGAGCGTCGAGTAAGAATGAAATTCCTAGAATCTCCCATAACATATATCAGGCAACAGGGGAAAGCCAAAATTCCCCATAAATAGAAATATCAGCTCCCGAACTAAGATATGGCCGTGCTCGTTTTCTAATCGACACAGGAGCAGACGTTAATTTGATAAAAATGAATAAATTAGACATCGAATTACTTGTGGATCCGCGAGAGGTTTTAGAACTTCCAGGAATAAGCAGAGGACGCACCAACACTTTAGGAACAACAACTTTGTTAATCCAAAAAATTCCAGTAAAATTCCATGTAGTCCATTCTGATTTTTCGATTCCAAGCGATGAAATATTGGGAAGAGGTTACCTTAGACAAGAAAAAACTGAAATTTCATTTTAGTATAATACCATAGTAACTCACTCGCATCCAATCAAGCCCATTCCTTTTGTTGATAAGGAATCAATGAATTTTAAATATCATGAACCCTAAAAACCAAAAATATTTAGAATTCACGCACGCATGCGAGAGATCATGCCTATAGAAATTTTAAACCCAGAAATAGAAGGATACCTTCCCTTAATTGAAGCAACCCCTGGTTTCTATATAGGCAAAGCCGCCGTCCCTAGTCGAAACGGAGTTGCATTTATTTTAGCAATAAACACTACCAAAGATGATATAGATAACCCCACAAGAATTAATACCTTTCGAATATTATAACATCTCCGGAGATGAATATCTTGAATGTTTTTAGTCCGCTGAAGATATAATTCCACCAAAGGACCGGACAAAGGCTGTCATGGATAACCTCCGTCTAGAACATCTAAATTCAGAGGAAATTGAACACGTAAGAAAACTCGTTTTAGAATTTAAAGATGATTTTTATTTACCCCGCGATAAACTCTCATCAACTCCACTAGTCAAGCATAAAATTCCCACAACAAATGAAATACCCATAAATACTAGACAATATCGATTCCCACCTGCTCAAAGAGAAGAAATAGAAAGACGAGGAGAGACCACATGACAACACACGATCCAAACTCTCGCAACCTCAGGAGAAAGCAGTAGTGGGAAAAATGCCACATCTGGCCCGTGAGGAAAACTCCCCTTGCTGTGCATGCCTGAGATAGGATGCTTACACACGAGATTATAGCACCCTCGAACTTTCCATATAACTCGCCGTTGTGGATCATACCAAAGAAGCCTGACGCGCAAAATAATAAGAAGTGGCGTCTGGTAACAGACTTCCGCGCCTTTAATGAGAAAACAATAGGGTATGCATACCCTCTAGTTAACATCACAGATATCCTAGACAATGTAGGCCAGGCTAGATATTTTTCGACTTTCTACTTAGCATGGGGATTTCACCAGATAGGAACCGATCCAAAAGATCGACCAAAAACCGCATTTTCTACCCTTAACGGACATTACGAATATATTAGGATGCCCTTCGGTCTAAAGAACGCCCCTGCGTCTTTCCAAAGGCTTATGGATCAAGTATTACGGGGTTTACAAGGAGTAGAACTGTTTGTTTATTTAGACGATATTGTAGTTTTTGCTAAAGATTTAGACGAACATGAGAAAAAATTAAAAGATTGTTTTCTAAATTAAAAGCAGCTAATTTAAAGTTACAACCGGAGAAATGCGAATTTCTTAGACGAGAAGTAATTTAATTAGGTCACATAATTAGCGAAAGCGGACCAAACCAGAACCTAAAAAAATTGAAACCTTAAAAAGATTTCCGATTTTTATGACTTGCCAGATATTATCTTTGCTTCATTAAAGACTTTTCTAAACGCGCTAAACCCCTTTCTGACTTACTAAAAAAGGAGCAAATATTGCTTTGGGCATAACAACATGAGAAGGCTTTCAAAGACTTGAGAAATGCTCTTTGCGAAGAACCTATCCTTCAATATCCAGATTTCACGAAACCTTTTACGTTAACCACGGATGCTTCCGATTATGGAATGGGTGCTGTGTTAAGCCAGGAGAAAGATGGTTTCGATCACCCTGTAGCATATCGGTCTCGACTCTTAACCGGTCCAGAGAAAAATTATTTTACCACGGAAAAAGAATGTCTAGCTATACTCTACGCGGTTAGATATTTTCGCCCCTATTCATACTGTCGTGAATTTGTATTGGTAAGTGATCACAAACCTTTGAGATGGTTGTATAAAACCAAGGACCCAGGACAAGGACTTGTCCGTTGGCGTCTGAAACTACGTGATTATCAATATACTTTTAAATACAAACCAGGTAAACTTAATTGTAACGCCAATGCTCTATCAAGAAACTCAATCCAAAATTCTGATGATCAAGTAGCAAAAATATCAATGTACATACAACACAAAAAATGATTACGTCCAAATCACTTGAAATTTTAAAACCAGTACAAACTGAGCCAAAACGCTGTGGCAAACCACCTGGTACCAAAAATAAATCCCCTTTAGCACCAAGATGCACAAAATCACCTGCCCTTCAAATCACTAAAAAGAGAATTACCTTCAGTACATTTTAGTTGCGTAGAAACTTTATCCCAACCAAGAAGCCACAAACTTATTGAAGGATGTAGAAAAGGTCCCTCTAGAAGATAACAAATTACTCTCTACAATGAGAAAACGAAAGGCACCCCTCGAATTCGTTGGATCGGCTATAAGATCAATTTTTGGAATCCTAACTTTTAAAGATGGAGAAACTTATAACGAAGCAATAGACGATCTGTATAAACTCAATAAAAACTTGACACATCTTCTCGGAAAACAAACACATATAATACAAGCGAACTTACAAAAATTACACGAAGAAGCATACAACCAATCTCAACTTTTAGTTATCTCAAAACTACTTTAAATAACACTATGGATTCGATAAATTCAACTCTAAAATTCAACACAAAAACCAGTATCTTAGTACTTTGGGAGATTGGTCAAATAGATTCGAAGAAAAATTGGAACATTAATTAAATCTTGTCAAAAAGTAATTAAAATAATATTAGCAGCTGGAGAAGGAAAACTACATACATCACTAATGTCCACAGATCAATTACATAACATAAAATTTCAGCTACAATCGGCCAATAGAGATCATGACTTCCCAATTCAAGGATCAACCATATTACCGGAACAATTAAACAGCCACACAAAAAAAGTCTGGTACTTTTGACGAGACACATGTATTCCTATGTATTTTGAGACGCTGAATCCGAATCTGAGGTCAAAATAGCACCTTTCGCGATTGGTTTTCGACATAACCTCAAAAAATCGTATTTTTGAGTATATGATAATGAAACATGGTTTTATTAAAGATTCCAAACTGATGAGTTCATATAGTTCATATATAGTATAAGTTCAGTGATATAGCTAGAAAATCTGGAACATAACCTTGGAAAAAAATTGTCTAAGCGGTGCTACAGCTTCATTCTCACACCCTAACGTGCCCCTTCAGGGCAGCGCGCCTTTGCTAGCTTCGTTACTGACTGGGCTGGAAGATGAATCATTCTACACATCTCTTTTTAGAGCAGTTGTCATCACTTTCAGTACCTAGTGCAGTAGCAGGTAATGACACTTAATATTTACACTCATCGCAGGATTATGGGCCGGGCTCAGAAGTAGACGGTCTTTAATTCAATTCTAATCAAATCCAATTTGAATCGGAATTAAAACGACGAGCGAGTAGTCTTATGTTACCATTCAGGACCGCGTATATAGTCTCTGAACATACAAAAGTAAATGCGCAGAGAGTCGCGATGTAAACAACTTCTGGCGGCCCTGACTGTTCGAGCAATGTAAGCCGGTCAAGGGACGCTTGGGGGGGGAGACAGAATCCAGTGAGGCATGAACGACCATGAATCCGTCCCGAAATCCATTGGCCTATAATCCAGCGATGAGTGTAAGTGAATTCAATGAATGGACACTCCAGTCCAAAGATTTATGATTGATTCATAACACAAAAGTCTCTGAACTCATAGTTCAGAAGAAATGCAGTAAGCTTACTTACGATAAATATGATGAGAAAGACTTCTCTAAGAGAAGATTGGAATGCTGTAACAGATTTGTTCGCTACAATGCATATTTGATTTAAAAACTGGGTTCTGCGGCTCAAAATCCTTAAAAATGCAATGCTGGCTGTTGCTGTTGTAAGAATTTTTTTGAGGTTATGTCATAGAATTGTCAGTAACATAACTAATCTGGCTCTATTTTTGGAATCAGCAGCTTGAATCCCGTAAAAAAACACGCTTTTCCATCATATACTGCAAAGTACGGTTTTTTAAGGTTATGTCGAAATCCAATCGTGAAAGGTGCTATTTTAACCTCAGATTCGGATTCAGCGTCACAAAATACATGTGTCTCGTCAAAAGTACCAGACTTTTTTTTTGTGTGGCTGTGTTATCGGCCTTGGCAAAAACGCAAATCGGGTATCATTCAAAAAAATTATTGATCACTGCTGATATTCCTAAGTTGGGAAGAACCGCCTACATCCTTCACAAAATGCATCCATTCCCAATTCTTTAAAACTTAATCCACAAAGATTACTTAGCTTATATTATTCCTCGAACACCCTATCTAGCAGTTACAGATAACCGTCGTTCATATGTTTATATAGATTAGCCAAATCTCGATAAATGTTCCAGAACAATCAATTACGATATTTGTAGCATCGAGCAACCTATTTATGAAACGAATACAATTCCAAGTTGCGAAAGTCAACTTTTATTAAACCCAAGTACAGAAACATTGAAATTATGCGACATTCGAGGGAAAACAAATTCTGGAAGCCATTGGGACGCAGTCGAGACCATAGGAGGTTGGCTATATTCAACTACAGCCCCTGAAATATTAACAATTAACTGTCCAGGAAATCCAGAGGAACAAACTAAAATATTGGAATCAGGAATATTACGTTTCGGCAATGGTTGTGTAGCCAGAAGCACCTATATTAACTTAATCGGAATATCAATAAAAAATTCAAAAGTTGAATATCTTTACGAGACAGATTTAACATTAAATATATCTACAATGCTTCCAACCCTCGCCAAAATTAAAGAATTGCCTTATTTGAGCGAAAGAATCCTAAGAAAAATTCAACACGAATTTGCAAAATGGAATACTATATGCGAAGGTACTTCATTGGCAGAAATCGAAAAACAACTAAACGTTCTTAGTTCTCATCAAAAGGTATAAGCCAAACGTTCCAAAGCTATACTTGGAGGAATAACCTTGTCAACAATCATTGGATTGGTAATTTCAGCATATTTTACCTACGTAATAGCAATAAAATTCTTAAGAAAATAAGATTTTTAATTTTGTATTTTACTCATAATAATAACCAGTTAAAAATAAAACATAAAACAATAAACGAAAATTAATAAAATACAAATAAAAATAAATATAAAAAAGAATATACAATTCATCCAAAACAAAATAAATAAATATATAATTATCCTTAAAATAATAAATAAAAATCTTATCTAACTTGTTCTTAACCGAAAGTAGATAAGAACCGGGATATAAATCCCGTGGGAGGTGGTGGACCAACAACAAAAACAAAACAATTAAAAAAATATAAGTAAGTAAAAATAAGTATTACAATTAATAAAGTTGAATGTGCGGCCATGCATGCAGCCCTTGCAGCATGGCATGCACACTGGACATTCCTTGAGATAACACACTGTGTCGAGGTCGGAAGACAACCTAGCAAAAATCTGATCACCACGAATGTCCTTGTCTTTTAAATTATATAATCATAAATACTATATTGCAATCTTAGTCTCCAACCTAATCCTACGTAAACATAAATTAAAATTTATACTACACCAAATAATAATAATAGTTAGGATAACTATATTTAAATAAGGGAAAGTAAAACGCTTAATTATTTAATCTTTATCTCAAAGATTTAAAGAAGTGGCGAATTAATGAGAACTCAAGGTAAGTAAAACTACACTTTATAAGGGGAAATTATCGCTACAGGTAATTTGTTTCTTTTTATAAATGTCATAACCCCAAACATTTATACATCACAATAACTCAATTGTATGCATGTGTGTATGCCTATGTATCCCGTATATATTTGTATGTGTATATGAGACGCTTTCTACTCAAATGTATGCATGTGTGTACGTGTGTACGTACATATATGTATGCCTATGTGTCCCGTATATGTGTGCACGGGTAAATGCACACATATACGCTTTCTATAAAACTTCACATACATTCTACTTTATTAACAATAACCTACATTAATTTTAAATAATTAACTCTATTTCGGCTAGTAATGCACGTCAAGATAAGAATTTATTGATTCTCGACTTCATTCGCTCGATATTGAAAAGTATTTTCAACTGAGACTTTGATTATCAGCCCTTCTCGCTTCGTTTTCCGGGCGAGGCAAGCGATAGTATTGAATCTTGCCTGCCAGAGGGAACTGCCATTTTGACAGGTTATATGTGACATTTTCAATGAATTTGTGTTTTAAGTCAAAAAGTTATTAAATCTTCACTTGGACTAAAACAAAAGAAATCTGCAGACTAATCAGGTGAAGAGTAGGAAAGTTATATAAATTTTTTTGAAACATTAATATAAATTTGCATTCGAAATTTGACATTTGACTGTGAATAGTCTCATTGGTCTCCTTCTACTTTTCTTCGGCGAGAGGCAATATAAAAAAAACTTCTGATACAACCATTTATTCTAATAAATGAATAGTTTATATCTATTTATTATCCTATCCAAATATTTTAAATTTTCATTGAATTTAACAATTTAGTCAGTGAGAAATTTTATAATTAAATTATTTTTTCATATGGGTCAAAGTGGCATCTAGATAAGGACAGGATTTGTGATTGTCACTTGTTCTCGCTTAGTCCTCGATTTTGTCGACTGAAATGTCAAGACAGGATTGATTTTCTTAACTTGAAGTTCGATACAATTTATTGAACTTGAATTTTATTATCTTTTCTCTCTGCGGTGCATCACTTACTATTAATTCTAATAAAGGAGGTATGAAAACATAAATTTGTACTTCTTTTTTTCAGTATAATTAGAATACAATTTTCCTTTATTATGGTGTATGTGTGTGCATACGATGTATGTATGTGGCGTATAGTGTGACATATATAAACATATGTCAAATAACAATATTTAATATAAAATATACAAATCAAACAAATTTTAAATTTAAATCTAATTGAAATACATTAAAAAATATCAATTTACATTATAAAAATTTCATCTTACACTAATCGAAATACATTATAAAAAAATATATCGTTTTAAATGTAATGTTCACTTTCTAAAGAGTTTCTGAATTCCGGGCACAGAGACTTTACCTTGACGACGACCAGAGCGGACCCAAGGGTTGTTGGCTCCCGTGAGAGTTAATTGGGCCCACAAATGGCCTCCGTAGATGTCCTCGAAGTGAAAGACTCTGGTCCTTTTTGAAATTACTCTGTGAAACAAAGAAATAATTAACAAAAGTTCAAAAGGAAAATTTTAAAAACAATAATACCATGTTAGCAAAATTCAAAGATATATGATTCTAATTTAAATAATTCAAAATTAATTTTAAAAAAAGGGAAAAGTCTTTTAATACTTGACCAACTATAAATTCAGAACACTCAATATTGCAGTTTAAGATTTAAACATTAGAGACTCGCTTCTTTACATAAATTGTTCCGAATCAACCATTTTCAATTAAAAACTTTAATAATTGGTAACAATTTTAAATTGAAAACATTTTATTGAAACTTTAAAAATTAGAATTTCAAATTAACGAAGCGTTTAAGATTCAGGGATTAATAATTCTTTTTAAATTTAATTAACTCAAGCTTGTATGTTTTTAGTTTTGAATTTGTAGTGGTCAAAGTTTTTTTTTGAGGCCCTTGAAATAAAGTGTTAGCCTAGAATTCCTTACATATGAAAATCACGAACAGCATTTATGTATAATTACCCTTCAAATAATTTTGTTAAAACTTAGCATTAAAGTAAAATAGATGTGTACCTTTTAATATACTTTTTATTATAACATATGTATTTATTTTATTTATTTATTTATTTAATAACAAGAAGTTCCCAGGGCTAAATAGCCCTCTATGGAACAGAGTAATACAGTGAG
>JBAGKK010512969.1:0-13853 GCA_037177015.1 Euceroptres primus
ATTTTAATGAATTTCATTAAAGTTAAAAATTAATTTTCTAAATGATTAATCTTATTATAAATTTTAATCTTATTTTAAAATTTAAATCTAATTTGTTTTCGTAGGTTGTAAGCAGTGAAAATCTAGTTTTTGCTCTCTTTTTTGAGAAATACTAAAAAAGATTCTTAAAAATTTCTTTCACACTTTGGATAAATTTCTTTAGATTTTAAACGAAGAGTGCAAGTTTTAATTAGTGAGGCGTATATCATAATAATATTAATAAAAATTGTAAATGATAAAAAAATAAAACTTAATCAAGAGCGACTGAGATAAATGAGATTCTGATCATTGTTACTGATAATACATTATATCATTTACATTCTCATCTTCAATTACGAAATGAAACTCAATAAAATAAATTTTCTGAAAAATTCCGACTTTTCAGTGTGAGAATTGTTTTCAGAATTTCTCTGAAAATTTCAGAAACTAATTTTTTGGAAAAGAATACAATAACTACTGGGTGTTTAAATCAATATAATATCTAAGCAATTCCCGTTCAGCGACGTTACATTGTTGTAATTGTGTGTAATTTGTGAACGAAAAGACTGTACGAGATATCCAAAATTCGAGAATAATTTCCAAAAGCTTTTTCATTTTATTTCTACTTAAAATTTTATTGAATTTTAATTATATTTTAAACAATTAAAATGAATTAAATTTATACTTTGTAAATTCAATTATTTAAAATTAGATTTTTTTATTTAGAAAATAAAAAGTGGCTCTTGCGAGGTTCAAAGCTCAGGTGAACCAACCAAGTTGTCTGCTTTAACTATTTTTCAGAGGAAAATTTGTTCTAACTACAAAAGCTCATGGAATAAAAACTTGCAAAAAAGAACGCGTTAATACAATTAAATGTTAAAGTAAAAAATATAAGAAGTAACTGGAAACTGAATTTGTCCAGGATTTAGAGAGAAAATATATTTAGAGTAAAAATTACTCAAAAGAGATCCTGAATTTTGAAATGACTTGAGACTCTAAAATTTAATACTACATACCAAAACTGTCCAATGACGAGCTGAGCTTGTCAAATTGTTAAGGAACTTCCTCTTTCCACGAAAACCGAAGAAAATCCTTCAAAGTTTTAACTCACTGGAACAGCGCACTCAGCGAAAACATTTTCTGGAAATTGAATTTAATTTTCAATCCCTCCAAAAGAAACCTGACTTGAAACCTTAAGACAGAGAAAAGAAACAAATTAAAACAATTTGAAAGAATTAAAGATAAATTCAAAGTAGAATTAACGCGTTCTCTAAACTACAGATTAAATATTTTCTCTGAGTGTCAAATGGCAATTAAAAATATTTGTAACCATCATCACAATTCCCTTGCTAAAAAAAATTTGTAACCATCACTTGAAGGAATTTGCAAAAAAATTACTTTACTTATTTTTCATTATATTTAAAATTCAACACAGCAAGGTGATTGTTTCGACTTTCAATAATATTATTGTAGTTAAGGAATTTCTCTGTGCATCAAATCTTGCCAAAGTTTTTTGTCTTTTTTCTCAGATTCTCAGAACAAGATTATATTTTTTGCGAGACAAAAAATTAAGGCGCACCCTACGAAAACCAACTGATTATAAAATAAAGTTAGTTTTTTAAGTGAGTATAAATGTATTCCTCCAGAGTAAAGAAACGAAAATCGAAGCACTCATTGCTTAATTAATTTTATTTGAATCGTCATTATTAGTGCAAAACGAAAAGAAATTAAGAAGATAATCTCTCTGTTAGGTGTAACTTAAGAATTCGATTTAGTCAGGTTGTAGGTCAATTAACTGGCGTTCGGAAAACCCAATCGGAAAAATATTATTCGTTCACCTGACATTATTATTTAAGCTTTCAGTGTTTTAAAAATCTCGCTCTGGGCCAAGAAAATAAATCTAAAGAATGCTGGAAACGAGCGGCAATAGAAAATTAAAAAGAACAATTTCTTAAATTCTTAAAAGTATTTGTTTTATTATTGTTCACTGGAAAAAATATAGAAATGTGATTTGAAAACGACACGAGTCCTTAGCAATTTTTGCTTCTCAGAGGTTGACAAAAAATAAACTATTTTATAAGAAACCTTGCATTATACTGTTCTGGTGCCAAAGATAAAAAAAGCAATATAAATGTGTAAATAAACATGCATTAAATAATTAAATACGACAATTATACATTACGAGATAGCATTTAAGAGACATTACTGTAATATTTGTATAGAAGTTGCGCGTAATTTTAGATAATTGTTTATTATTAAACGTATTTGTACGTCGTGCTGCCTCGCAAGACGTGGAAATAAAAATAATCTACATCCTAATTCCTTCATTTCTATTTAACTTAAATTCTATTTTAATTTTATGTCACGTTTCGTAGTTAAAATATTGAGGGTATTTTGGAATAAACTTGTTTAAAAGGAACGATGAAGTCGAAGCGCGATAAATGTCACTGAACGTGGCACTCGCTGAACGCAGCCTTGCACCTATTCAACGAAATCGAGTGATTTTTTATTTTTTAAAAATTTTTTATTAAACTTCGGAGATGTTGCTTTTTCGAAAACAAGTTGGTAAGGCTTGTTATTATTTATTATTGTTAGGACGTTGCTTCGTCGGATCCATGGGATCTGTTATGATAGAATATTCAAAGGAAAGGAGTAGAAAGAAAGAAATATTGTAGAATTGCAATGAATAATATAACGATTATATTCTATAGTTAACTTATAATAAAAGTACAATTTATACTTGCGTGAGGTTGGTTTGAGGTTCGGTTCACACTGAATAAGAGATCGTAGCAACGTTCAATTACCGATGACACAGTTCCCGAATTGTCTTTGGTTTTAATTTTACAATAAAGATGTAAATATGCGTCAATTCACCTTCACTAATGACTCTACTTTACGGGGTTTAGTACGATTTTACCTAACTATTGGTTTCTCAGGGGAGAAACTCTGACTCGGTAGAAACGCTTTTTATCACTGTTTTTCGATGCAAGAGTTATTAAGTGTTGATTGAAGAAATGACGGGACTCCCGTGTTCTAGAATCTAGGAACTTAGGTGAGTTCTTACTTAAATCAGTACGAAACAGAGAGACGCTTCTGCAAAAAAAAAGGGGGGGGGGGGCCTGCCACACTCTCTCCAGTGAGGCCCAGCCATGCTCTTGGCTGACGGCGTGGCCGGGCCGCGAAGAGGCTCGAGATCACGCCAAAGAACACGCGAACAGGGAAGAAACGGTCTCTCCACAGTCTCCACTGCATGCAAGAAGCTGGAAGGATCGGAAAGGAGGTGGCGTGTGTTACCCGCTTGGGGGCATTATTACACGATCGGATAGGTAGAAAACATGGCGGCTAGAACAGAGAAATGACGGTTAGTATGTGGCAAAAAAGCCCGCAAGTGAGCAAAAAATCCACGAGGATCTGAGATACTTAAAGCTACTTACTTTACTAAAGGTTAAATGTTGGGTGTGATGAAGGGCGGAGTGGGAAAGTGGGTGGTGTGTAGGGAGGTTTTGTATGTTTACGTAAAGGGTCGAAGACATAGTCTCCAAGAGACGAGATATGGGCATGCTTGGATTGGGCTGATCTTTCATGAAAACTCTTGGCAGTGTTCTGGGTGTACTTTGGGGTTTTCGTGATACGTCGGAGAAACTTATTCTGGACCATCTGGATTTGACGTTGGATTTAGAGGTTCCTCCCCATACTGTGCAAGTATGGGTCGGATGAATGTTTTGTAAATCAGGATTCCGTAGTCAGGTTTTATTCTTGAGTTTCGATTTATGATCGGATGTAGACGAGAGGTGATACCCATAGCTTTGCTCCTTACATCTTTTATGTGGAGATTGAATTTTCCGTTTTTCTGTAGGTTCTGACCGAAATATTTGACTGAGGTCTTCCAATTGCTTGGTTGACCGAACATTCGCGGTGGTTCAGAAATCGGTGCTTTTCTAACGGTGAAAAGGACCGACTCACATTTCGCGATGTTGATTTTAATTTTCCACTGCACAAGTTCTCAATGATTTTGAGTGCTGCGTTGAGGTGTTTCACGATACTTTTGTCAGATCTTGAGTTTATATATAGGACCGTGTCATCTCGGCATATATCGCCAGAAAGACTCTGAGAATTGAAGGCATGTCATTGATGTAGATGATAAATAGAACTGGGCCCATTATACTACCCTGGAGAACACCTGCTCGAATATAAAATTCGTCCGAGAGTTTACTATTTATTTTATCTCTGAATTTCCTGTTACTAAGGTAGGAGTATAGGAGGCGAATTATTCTACTTGGGAATTTGTAGTCAATTTCTTGAGTAATCCTTTGTGCCAAACACTGTCAAAGGCTTTTTCAACATCGAGGAAAACAGCTCCTGTGTTCATTTTCCAGTTAAAGTGATGAGTTACATTTTCTACAAGTTTGAGAATCATATGTTGCGTGGAGTGTTCTTTCCTGAAACCAAACTGTTCTGATCTCAGGATGTCGTTTTCATCTAAATGTTTGTTTATTCTAGAGAGTACGATTTTCTCGAAAATCTTACTTATTGTATTTAGGAGGCTTATGGGTCTATAGCTGCTTGGCGAACTAGGAATTTTTCCCTTCTTTTGGAAAATAAGGATGTTGGCCATTTTCCAGTTGCTAGGGAAATAATCATGTTTGAAGCAAGAATTGAATATGTTGGCAAGTGTGATTAGACAGGAGTTCGGTAGCTTATTGAGAATTGAATTTGATATAGAATCTGGTCCTGGTACTTTATTGCTTTTTGTTGCTCTACTCTACTGCTGTTTTAATGTCGTTTGTGAGTTTCATTATGGCGTCGTCTATTTGACTGTGCTGTTTAGCGTGTTATTTGTGGATGTATTCTGCTCCATGTAATTAAAAAATTTAAACCAATCGGCATTATATTATAACCCTGGATTTTGAGTGGTTGCTTTTTTATGAGGGTTTCGCTCAAGAGACAAATTGTGATATCGTTCTGACAGAGAAAACTTGTTAATTCATGTTTCTTTTGGGTGACACCGAGTGCGTTCCATAAAAAGACGCTTCTGCTGGAGATACACGGGTTTTTATAGCCGAAATTTGAGGTTAGCAGAAGTGGAAAAGATGAGGAGTAGGAGATGTAATTTTTAGTGGGGTTTATTTCATAGGAATAGGATGGGTTTTTCGTTGATTGGTTTAAAAAGTCTAGAGAGTAGGTCTTCCAGATTTAAATTGGGAAATAAAACATGGGGTGGGGGAGGGGGTTAGGTATAAAGATATTTATTAGGAGTAGGAGATGGTCTGGTAACAAAAGATGCGCAATTTTGGGAGTAGGGAATGTCAATTGGGATATTACAGATACGCGTTTCAGGAGTGGGGTGGGAAATGTTCTGAATTCTTATTGGGTTGGGAAGTATGACGTTTGACTTGAGTGGAAAAATTTCAGTGATGGAACCACGATTTTTGGAAAAAGAGACTGATCTGTTTATTGATTGGTAATTAAAGATGCGCAATTTTAGGAGTAGGGAATGTTAAAGATGCGCGATTTTAGGATTATAGAACGTTCTGAATTCTTATTGGGTTCCCAGATTGAGAAGAAACAAACAGATAACTCTGGAATGCATCGCGATTGCATTGAGGCGCTAGAGCCGATGCAATTGTGGTTCACTGGGTCAGTATCTCAGGTTCTTTTTGATAAGGGTACTAGGTTAAATGAAAAAGGAATTTATAAAATAGTACGAACGTAACATATTCTCTTCTTTACTTTAGATTAAACTTGAAAAAAAAAAAAGAAATCAGGCTGACGTACATTTATTTCATTTCAGTTCAAAGTATATTGACAGAGCCAATAATACATATAATTATATTTTGTGCATAGATGCAATTATATTGCCCTTAAATCGTACAATGCATTCTGAAGAATCATACCTTCCTGTTCAATATTCATAGCTAAAAGCATTTTTTTTAAATTTACTTTGGCACTGTGTTAAAAACAAATTATCAAAATTTTCAGTTTCTTATCATTGTTTACAGATATCACCTTCCATAAAAATTTGAATTTAAAACCTGCACTGTAAAAATATAACAGGATTGGTACTCATCGACAAAATGCTCTCAAATTCGTTGAAAATTAAAACTAGATAGATTTTACCTAGAAACTTATCAATAGCCAACAGATATCGCTCGCTCTCAATTATTATTTCCTTTCTGGAAAAAAATATCTCCACATACACAGATTAAATTTAGATAGAGATTTAATTTTCACAGATCGAACACAGAGTTTGATGTGTTGCCATTATTCTGCCCATAATTAAGATTTTATAATACAAAATTAAAATTATCAAGCGAAAACAAATAAAATAAATCTTTTGTAAAATTGTCGTGAAAAGTGGATATTTGCTTTATAAATAGATTTTATAAATAAATTCCCAAAATAGTTTTTCTATTCTAGAAGGGCAACATAGCCTCGAGTCTAAAAATCTAACAACAATGTTATTTTCATGAAAGTACTTTCCAGAGAAATAAAGAAAATCTTGAAAACTGTTTAGTATTAAAAGAGAAGAAACTTGTGTTTGGTTAAAAACTGTACAAATTTTGATTTACAAATAGAATAAGGGCTCTGGCAAATCCTACTTCTAACGAGTCGACTAAGAGTAAACACAGAAGGACCTATCATTGGCAGAAGAGTTTATCCTGCACCTTATTTTAAACTATCTACAAAATTACTATTCACAGGCAACGAAAGATAAATTTTCTATTTTTCCAACGATATTTAAAAGCTTTTTTAAGAGGAAGTGCTTCCAAGTGTTGGCAATAATTTGCGAATAAAAATTGACAGCAACGAAGATTGTTTGGAATTCCAAAGGTCAAAGACTCTCGGAATTGTCTTTGGTAATTAGCACCGTGTTGCATCGAATACTCTCAACGAAAATTATCTCTAATGGTCTACATAAAAATGTAGAGTTCATCGACTTCGAAGTTAAATTCAGGCCCATTTAATTCCCTAAAGTCCTTTTTCTAAAATGCCCCAATAATCTCTCTCTGGAGAGTCTAATAATTTCCTACGTTGATCACATTGAAATTCAACTTTACTAAGTAACAGCTTTCGATCAAAGGAAATAATTTTCTCCTACGACTCAGCTTTAATTTCAAGCATATTGTTCAAGTCGAGAAAGCTCATTTTAAAAATACATTTCTCATTTAATTTAAGTCATATTGTCACAGTAAAAACGCTCGATACATGCATGATCCTTAATTCGGAAAAGATAAACATATTGGTCCATACTGATTCGAAAAATACTGAATCCGTGAAAGCTGCTCGAAAATTATAATCAGCATCAGTCAAAAGTTTTATTCCCAAGTGGCAGTTAGGAAAATAGTAAACCAGTTTCGAGTCGTTTAGACGCTAATGGAATGTCGACAATGTAAAAATACAATGCAAAAATTACAGACTAGTCTGCAAATAATTCGCTGTTTCAGATACCTTTGACAGTAAAGGTCATTTGTTTTTAAAAAAAAAACAAGTTATTTCTGCTGAAGCTCTGGGAACACCTCGTACATTAATACTTCAAAGATATCCTGCAAAGAGTAAACAAAATTAAATAATCTTTTAATTCTTCAAGCTTTTCTCGTTTGCTTCATTTTACACTTACGTAAAACAGTTGTTTATTGAGGTTCACGTTTTGCAGAGTGTCAAAAACTTTCGTAGTTCCACGCTGAGCACTTTGGGCTCCAACCAAATTCGTTAGAACTTCAGGTACGTTACTTAAAAACTGCCTTCGCGCCTCTCCTCGAGTTTTAAGTTTCTCCTCGTCAGTTCTTACGACTATTTCCGAAACGAGCTGACCATTTGGCCACCAGGATTTTGAGAAAAGTTGAATGTAGTAGTGCAGCATTGGTTCGGAAAATACCCACGCGACTGTGTCTCGCACTTGTCTGAAATCAGAAAACCCTATAATAATAAAGAACGTTGGATTCATTCGGTCAGTCCAATCATACTGAAGTTTCTGCGTTTACATTGATTTTTCGAATACTTTTGTATTAAGATTAATTTTTAACGGTCGTCAGAAACAATGAAGGAGTTTTAAATTTACAGTGTCGATAACTTTTAATTGATGCTATCGACCAGGAACCGTTGAACTGCAACAAGCAGACGATTATCAAACATCCCCACCAAAGAAGGGGTGACATTTTTAATTATTGCGAAAGCCCGCATTGCTTTCATTGGAATTTTTCCAATCGTTAATTTTTTAAAAAAATTTACTGGTATTTTTAATGATTCCGCCGACAAACAAAGGATGATTTGTAGCAAAGAGACGCTTTTCAAATATCCACAGCAAAGAAAACAGGAAAATATTGATTATTGAGAAAACCTGATAGATTTCATTGGCCCCTTTTTCCAAAAAGTGGAAATTTGGCATTTTTACAATTGCTGCAGCTTTTTCTTTGTTTACTGATATTATTAATTGATTTTGCTGCCCGGCAAACGTTTTTTTGTAACAAGGAGATTCTTATCAAACATCCGGAGTAAAGAAATTAGGGAAATATTAATATTTGAGAAAGCTTTGATTTTATTTCATTGGTCACTTTTTTCAAAAAGTGGAAATTTGGAATTTTTGCAATCGCTGTTGCTTTTTCCCAAGTTTCCTGATATTTTTAATTGATCCTGTTGCCCGGAGAACGTTTGTTTGTAACAAGGAGACTCTAAGCAATCATTCCCACAAAGAAAACGTGAAATTTTTAATTATTAAGAAAGCCCCGACTTTATTTAAATTGCCACTTTTTTCAAAAAAGTGGAAATTTTGCATTTTTGCAATCGTTGTTGCTTTTTTCCAGGTTTACTGATATTTTTAATTGATCCCGCTGGCCGAAAAACGTTTTTTTTTTTTCTGAAACGAGACTCCAAGCAAACATCTCATACAAAGAAAACGGGAAATTCTTAATTATTGAGAAAGCCCTGGTTTTATTTTTTTGCCACTTTTGCCAAAAAGTGAAAGTTTGATATTTTTGCAATACTTGCGTGTTTTAATTTTCTTTTACTATAGGTACATATGGATAGTTATCAATGCAACGTTTCTCGCGAGCTTTAGGGTGCGATTATTATTAATAGTAAATTGTATAATTCTTAAATATTTTGATTTTGATGATACATTTATTTTGATTTATTTTCAATGTGACTCACCTATTTATCGTCCTGCCGTAAGTAATTTGCACGAACGTGATAAGCGACCGCCTGAGCCAACGAAAGACGCCCCTGAGGTCGAAAACTTCGCCAAGGAGGGCATACAAAGGTTCGGCAATCGCGTCCTTTCCTGGACCAATAAAACCGTCAGTGGAAGTTCGTCCTGATTCATTATCGTCCAAGAGCAAGGAATAATCCTCCTCGTCGTCCTTTTCTCTTGAATCTCCACTTCCGCTCGAGCCACTACTAAATTTTGATAAACAATCGAATTAAAAGCAAGTCTTTGACAATTGAAATCGCCAATTATTTACCTTTTAAAAAGAGTCGAGAGGGAGAAACGCGACTTCTTTGGAGAAGGCGCCGTGTGCTTTAAATGCTCCGAACTTGGACTTAAAAATGCGTAAAGAGCTTCACTCTGGTTCAACCTATCGTCCTCCAGAACAAACTAGAACGCAATACAAAATCCGGGGTAACTTTTACATAAAAAATTAAAATTTAAGAAATTTAAATTAGATTAAAATCAAATTTAAAATCCTATTTAACGTCCAATAATCAAGTTAATATGTAAAACTCTTGACAAAAACCCCAAGAATTCACCGACCAAATACCATAAAATGTTTCTTTATACATGAAAAAAGGTCCAACAAAAAGAACCCACAAAAATAAAAAAGGGGAAAAAAATTAGAAGGTAACCAACCAAAGCCCCTTCCTTCTTTTTTTTTATTTCTTTCGTCTTTTTCCCACCACCATCAAACTACAATAAAGAAACATGCCAATAATAAACATGCATAGATATTCTCCAACTAATTTAAAGTCAGAAGGAGAATACAAACATTTAAGTATCTCTGGATCTGTGCTCTGGCCTTGTCAATCGAGTTCTTATCCGATTTCCCAAAGAATTTCAAAGGCTGTGAGGGCAGTTCAAGGTTTTTGACGCTTGAGCACAACTGCCGAAGTTTTCTGTGAAGTTCCTGAAATTCTGTGAGTTTCCTCAAGACGACCCAACCGGTTGAAATCTTATCTTCACTGGCCTCGTCCGCCGCCATGTGAACCACGAGGATAAACCGGGGTGGATCTCCATTATCAGGCATCTGAAAAAAATCCAATCTTTAATTCCTTTAATTTCAACTTTTAAGAACACTTTTACATTTTTAAATTCAGAAAAAAAAAACGATTTTCACCTCTGCGCTTTGGACATCCGCTCTCCAGCGACCCAAGTGTTCAGCCCACATTTCCGTGTGAGTTAAATGCGCCTCCAGTTGCCGCTTTTCTCCCTGAAGATATTCCACTTCCTTGGCTAAAATTTTAAGCACTCGACTTTCGGGTTTCAAGGACGAACGCAGAGCTTGCAAAGCCTGCATTTTATTATTGAGTTTCTCTTGTAACTGGTCAAGTTTACTACGCGCGTAATTCGAATGTTCGCCAACTAATAAAGACGTGTCGGTAATCGTGCCATCAATTTGACGATCTTCGACGAGTCCTGAAAATGCAAAGAGTTTTACTGTTTTACTGTAATAAGTTTCACTTAATTTAACTAACTTTTAATTAAACTTTTAATTTAACTAACTTAATTGAACTTAACTTTTATAATACTTTATTTTTCTATCCTAATAATGTAATTATAAATTTATACATTCGATACCGACCATCCGCCCTTTCGTTGATCAACGCCTCCTGCATTTTTTTATATTGTTCGCTGACAATAAAAGAAGGATAATATTTATCCTGTAAAGTTTTTACAACGTTCTCCTGAACCTCGTAAAACACATCTGGTCCTTTGTCCCCCAGTAAAAAGCTCTCCATCCTTTTTCTCACATTCTTATCGACCTTTATCTCAGCCGTTGGAGACCTGATGTACGTGTAAAAGATTTCGGCGCCTAGTTGATGCCAATTTGATCTTTCTGCCGCTCTTAATTCCTGAACCGCAGCCCAGTATCCAATCAAACCTTGACTCGAAACTTGCTCCAAAAACTGAGAGAGATGCCTCCGACCGATTACATTCTCCAAAATTGTGGGTAATGACAAGACTCTGCCCTCTCCAATCGCGTTTGGATCGGATAAATCGCTCTCCTAAAACCGGAATTATTCAATTTTGAAAACTAACTTCTGATTAGGAAATGTAGATTATTGAGATGTAAAATAAACCTGTATTGGATATCCATCCCAGCCTAAGGACTGCATATGGCACTCGCAGGTATTTTTCGCATAAGTAAGTTGACTGATATATCTTTTAAGTTTTCTAGCCTGAATCGCATCTGACTTTCCTAACGAATTACTTTCGGGGTCCAGTCCCTGAGCTCTTTTAACATTTTGAATAGTCGTAGCCTGCATGATTTCTGTTACAATATTATATCTGATATGTTTTAGAATTTCAAGATCTTGTGAGCTTTTAATCATTCTAATAAAACCCTCAAAATCCTCGGCGTACTCGTATGTTTTCCTGTGCATCGCTTCTGTCATTTGCTGCTGCTCGATATATGAGAGAATTTTCTGATTGATATAGTCTGGATCTGTTATCAGATCTATTGCTGGTTTTAAAACTGAAAGAGAAATCAAGTTTTATATAATCCTGACCTAAAATTGATTTAAAAAATTCAAAAGGGGAAAAAGAAAAAATTAAAAGGGGAAAAAGAAAGAATTAAAAGAGGAAAAAGAAATCATTAAAAGGGGAAAAAGAAAAAATTAAAAGGGGAAAAAGAAAAAATTAAAAGGGAAAAAATCGTTCAAGGCATAAACTCACTTTTACAAGTGACTATCTCCCTCAGGAGAAATTTCGTTGGAGTTAAAGAATAACTTCTTGGAAGGAATAGCATAATACAGAGCTCGCTAACTTTTCTCAGATAGTCTAGTTCTGCTTCACGAGACATTAGATGTGGCGATAAAACAAATACAGGATCTTCTCCCTCCGATCTATAAAGTTGAATTGAATATTTTGGTTATGATAGTGGGAATTGGATTTTAGATTTTTTAGAGAGAAACTTACACAGCTGCTTGGGCAATTCTGATTTTCTCAAAATGATAGGTGACCCTGTTTACTATACTGCAAGCTACCAATTTGGTAGGATCGATATGAGAGAGTCTATCGTGAAGACTTTGTATGGCTCCCCACACGTCCTGCTTCATACTATCTATCAATTGATCTGATCCGAACGATAGATCATTTAACCAAGCACCGACAAAGTCTCGGAATGCTAAATCGAGCAGATTTTGCAAAGCACCGTCCACTAATCGCGTAAAGACAACAGGATAGCGAAGCTGCTTTCTGTTATACATTGACTTTGGTTCGTAGTTTTTCTATAATACAAATTATAGTGGTAAACATTAAACGTTCAATTCAAAGGATTAAGTAATACTTTAATTATGGTTGGCAACTTACTTTAATTATGTATGGCAACTTAATAGCAACTTTAATTTGTTTTAAATAGCACTTTAAAATATCATTCCGGCAAGTCAGAAAATTATAAGAAATTCCGAATCGAGGAAATACTGGTAAAAATAGAAATCTAATCACCATCAAAGATGGAGAATACAAATTAGAGTAGTAAACATTAAACTTTCAATTCAAATGAATAAAATAAAATTGTAAAATATTCGGAATCATCGAGGAAATTCTGATAAAAATAGGAATCTAATCATCATCAAAGATGGAGCTTTTTAAATCGATACGAATTATAAATATACACACTACGCAAAATCATACCATCTGTTATTCCTATCTTTTGATCAAACACATTAAAACATCTTTGAAAAGCAGAAAATTGTACTCACCATAAGCATGTTACGAAAAGCATCAAGTTCAGCGATAGTTTTGGTTGTGCCTCTTCCAGTTTGATGTTTCGGTGACAAGGCGATGTGAATCATGATGACAATTGCAGGCCCCAACAACAAGCACGATAAAGTCAAAAACCCGTATGACAGAATCCATAATAAGTTATTCCAAAATACGAGGAGGAAGGAAACAACAACCATTGATCCGATTATTATAGGCGAAAGCATCTTCTGATGCTCGATTATAGCAGAAGCCAGGTTATGTTTCGCAGTCATAAGGAATTTCGAACTAAAGTCATGAGCGATTTAAATTTTCAACCCCGGGATATACATCTGATTAATTGGGTACTACTACATGATTCATCCCATATTTGCGTACATTATCAGGGAATTTCTCGCCTTTTTTCTGAGCTTCTTGACACTTCATCGACCGAGAACACCTTGTTACCTTTGACACTTGAAACTCCACGACTCTAGTGATTTTATTTGATCATCCTGAAATTCCGCGTGACCTAGCCCATTTTTTAGATAAAAAATCTGAAAATTTAGTATTATTTTTTTGCCGGCTTTTTCAGCTGCCAGAATGTTTATCGAAAACTTGTCACTCTACTGACACGACACACATCAGAAGCAGTCAGAAGTCAGAACGTCACAAACGACAGAAAAGTGTAAAAGAATGCAGAGGGCGCAGTAGGATAAATGTGTTTTTAATGATTTTTATATTTATTTATATGTATTACATGTATATTGTTTTATGCTTTACATATATTTTTATTGCGCAGTAGAGTGTACATACATTTTGACAGATTTTGATGACTTTTCCGTGTTTTCGCCCAGGACCTAACCCAGTGCTCCCAATCTTGGGAACTTTTTGAACTGCGCTTGCGTCGCGCCGGTACTCCCGGATTGGTTACTGTTGG
>JBAGKK010512980.1:0-13852 GCA_037177015.1 Euceroptres primus
CTTTTGCTTACATGTACATGACAGCCTTAGGGGGTTCTTATTGAGTCAGCTCAGCAGTTAACTATTTCTTTTTATTGAGGCCACTGGGGCGAGAGACAGTGTTTTGGTGGGTGTTATATATAAACCCCCAAATGCGTATTTTGGCATTGAATTTTAGTCGGAAATTTTTACCCATGTACCTAATTTTAGTAATATAATTCTCACTGGAGATTTTAATACTAATTTAAATTCGATTAGTAATCAAACTAAATATTTAACATCCATGATACTTGCAGCTGGGTTATCTATTGTCCCACATAATTCTCCCCAATACACTGATCACTTCAGCTCCCGGATGGATTTAATAATAGTTGATGATCTAGAAAAGCTGAATTTTTACGGCCAACATCCTGTCATCAATCCACGATCCGTATTCAAACTCAAATAAGAAATCTTGCATGTATAGATGAGGTGAAATTTCAGGAGAACTTAATAACCTTCGACTAGGAAAATATCCTAAAAATTGAAGACATTAACAGTAGATTATTTAATCTGATCATTGGATCAGTTTGTGCCTTTCCATGTTCCATATAAACATAAAAAATCCAGCCCCTTGGATCATCGTTGAAATTAAGAATCTCATGCAGAAACGTGATAATAAGCGCCGCCTGGCAAAGAGAACTAAAACTCGAGTGATACGAGCACAGTTTCGCCCGCTGAGGTATTTAGTTCAAACTAAAATTAGGGATTCGTATAACAAATACAACTTCAATTTTATAAAAAACAAGGACAAAAATAAAAAGATTTGACACTTACTCACACGCCTACACCTTATTCCACTTAAGAATGAAGTTCAACTCATACCTTCCCATCTAATGATTTATTAAAAAGTTTCACAACCTTACCATCCTTCAACACCTCAAACTTTTGTACACATTTTACTGCAGGCCAGGCTATTTGGAATTTTCGAGACACTGACTTCTTTTTTATAGACATAACTCCTGAAGTTCTCTACGAGAAACTCCTTTATATTAAATCTAGTGCCCTGGGAACAGATGGTATATCCATCAAGAAGATTTGACTAGCGCTCCCTGTAATTTTTCCCATCCTCCTGCATATTTATAACTCTTCTCTACAAGTAGGAGTCTTCCCTGATCTATGGAAAAAAGCATTGATTCGCCCTATGCCAAAAATTTCAAACGCCTCTTTTCCTGAAGATTTTCTGCCGATTTCGATACTTTGTGCTATCTCCAAGACGCTAGAAAGGATTGTGCATTCGCAACTCTCGAGTTACCTAGATGCAAATAAGCAATTTGATCTGCTGCAATCGGGCTGCCGGGCTAAGCACAGTACATTACCAACATCCCTAAAAGTTACCTCTGACTTTAAAATTGCTATCGAAAACAAGGAGATAACAATAGTTGTTTTATTTGATTTCCCCAAAGCTTTCGAAACAGATGAGCACAAGCTTCTTTTGCATAAACTTTGAAAATTTAATTTATCTTATTCAGCAATTGCGTGGTTCGAATCCTACTTAAAAAACCGGTTTCAACAAGTAGTTAATGATAAGGGTGAGCGGTACAATTGGGTGGGGGTCGAGAGTAAAGTCCCTCAGGATCCATTCTTGTCCCTCTCCTCTTCGGTCTGTACACCACTGACCTTGGCAGTGATCTTGAGTATTGCAAGTATCATAAATACGCGGACGATTTTAAATTATATTTTTCAGGTCCTATATCTTCCATTAATTGTTTGATTGCGCGAGTTCAGAAAGATATTAACATAGTTAGTCAATGGGCCCTAAACAATAGGTTCATGCTAAATCCCTCAAAAACTAAAGCAATTATGATTGGTTTGTCTTCCTTCCCATCTCTTGGTACATTAGCGTCCTTCCCTCAGCTTAAGATTGACGGTCTTGACATCGCTTTTGCTGACTCGGTGAAAGACTTGGGCTAGATCCTTAACCGTATACTTTCCTGGAAAAAACAGATCCTGTAAATCTCGAGGAAGACCTTTAGAGTGCTCCAACAGCTCAAAAGGAACAAGGAATCATTGCCAATCTCAACTCGGATTCTACTTGTTAAGAGTCTTTATCCTCCCTTTTTTTGATTATCGGTGTATCTTGTATGATGATATTACGGATGAACTAAATGATAAACTCGAGCAAGCACTAAATGCCTGTATACGATTCATTTACGATTTACCGAAAAATGAACATATTACCCCTTATCGTCAACGGGTGGGATTTCTTAATGTGGCTAAGAAAAGATAAGTTTTTATGGGCAATCTTCTCTTTAATCTCTTTTATAATAAAACCTCACAGTATCTTCTACATCTTTTATAATCAAAAATACGAGTTTACCTACTCAGTCTAGGCTTAGTGAAAGAAAAACGGTCTTTATAGTTCCACGACATAAATCTTGTAAGCTGCAGAGATTCTTCATGGTAAGGGGAGCACGTCTTTGGAAGAAGGTACCAGAGTCAAGTAGGGTTGCACCTTACCCCTATCACTTCAGAAAGCTTTTCTTTGACTTCTTGTTTAATATTGATAATCCTATTCTCGAAATTTTGCACTGGTAGATCGTTAATTTTAATATCTTTAGTTTTTTTTTGCACCACAGTATTATAATTAAGCAATTCTGTAGCAATTCAATATATAGGTTATCTGAGTTATCTAATATCCAACAGCTTTTATTCTACGTCATTATTTGTATTCGACTAGAGTTGGCACTCTTTATTTATATTATTACATGTATCCTTTGTTCCTTAGAGGGCTATTTAGCCCTAGGGACTTAATAAAATAAATTCTAAATTCTAAATTCTAAATTGGACAAGGAAACTTAGAAACAATGGGAGACATCGGTAACGGGCAATAAGATGCCTACATTTAATCAGTTAACAGATTTCTTGCGCGAAAGTTGTCAGGTATTAGAAACTTTGAATCCTGGGTCTAACGATCAGAATAAACAGAATACAAGGTCAGGCAACAAACATCAGGGAAACAATGATAAGAAGAGTTTAGGAAAGTCCTTTATTAACACACAGTCTAGTCAAACCTGTTTATATTGTAATAAAAATAATTTTATTTACACTTGTTCGAAATTTTTCAATTATCGATCCAAAAAAAGAAACAAGCTGTTAAAAAGGAGGGACTCTGTTTTAATTGTCTTAAACGAAATCATCTTATCAGTGATTGTAAATCAGGAAATTGCACATTTTGCAATAAACAGCATCATTCTCTGTTACATCGTCGGCTATCGTAGATATGTTTGATACTAAGGGACGTAAACACATGTGTAGGATCCTTCTTTACAGCAGTTCGCAGCCTAATATTATGACGGAGAACTTTGCTAATCGGTTAAAACTTAGGAGAAAGAAATTAGAGGCATCAATAGAGGTCGTGATTAGCCATGAAGTAAATAGCACTGAATGGGCAATCGCGAGATTTCAGTCTAAGAACACTTGCTATTTTACGGAACTTTCCATATTGGTGCTCTCTCAAATTACCAGTTATCATCCCAGTATTCTTATTAATAAAGAAATCCTAAAAGTACCTAACAAATAAAATAAACTGATCCTGACTTTGACAAACCCGCGAAGATTGATGTTTTGATAGGAGCAGAGATTTTTTATGATCTACTATGTAGGGATAGAATTCCTCTCGCCTTACCACGCAGCTTATTGCAAAGCACGAAAGTCGAATGGATTGTTGCTGGAAAGGTCGACGAGGTCATTCATCGGCACAAGTTTTCTTGTAATTCGGTAAGGGATCTACTCAGCAAACAATTGGAAAGTTTCTGGAAAATTGAGAAACTGGCTGAGAAACGCTACCTTTCAGCAGAAGAAGAGACTTGTGAAGAACATTATCGCAGGAATGCCCAACTTGACGGCACTGGTCGTTACATGGTGCATCACATGGAGTCAATGACTACCATGACAGAGGAAGGATATTATATACCTCATCACGCCGTTTTTAAGGAGTCCAGTCTTACTACTACTAAACTGAGAATCGTGTTCAACGCTTCTGCCAAGTATAATTCGGGAATCTCGCTTAATGATACATTGGTGGTAGGATCAACAATACAAGATGGGATCTTTGAGTTGATACTACGGTTTCGTTTGCATAGCATAGTTATTGGTGCTGATATCGAGAAAATGTATCGACAGTTCTTGGTCCACCCAGACAACAGGAAGTTCCAAACAATATTGTGGCGCTTTTCTCTAAACGCAACGTTGACAACGTATCAACTCAACACGGTTACATATAGAACTACATCAGCTCCTTTCCTTGCAACACGATGTTTAGCACAGCTCGCTGAAGATGAGGGATCGTCCTTTCCAGAGGCATCTGCTGTGTTAAGGAATGACTTTTATGTGGACAATTTGCGGACAGGTACACACACGTTCGAAGTGGCTAAACAACTTCGATAAAATCTCATACAGTTGACCTCTAGAGCGGGTCTTCGACTTAACAAGTGGGTCTCTTGATTCTGACTCTCTGATTCAAGACTCACCAAAGATCTGCCAAATGGTTTGGAGAATCTGTGCAAGAAGTTGGGTGATCATCAAGCAACAAAAACTTTGGGGGTAAATTGGAACGCTAAGGAAGATAATTTAAGTTTCGAGATTAATCTAAGGTCAGAAAATGAAACTATTACAAAGAGATCTATTCTTTCTCAAATAGCTCAACTTTACGATCTATTAGGTCTCATATTGCCAGTTGTGGTATATGCGAAATCGAAATGCAAGGGCTGTGAAAATTGAAGATAGGGTGGGATGATCCCATTCCCACAGAAACACAAATAAAATGGCAGGTTTACCGAAAACAGCTGGATCTACTGAACAGTTGGACAGCAGCTTACGGTGCTTGTACAGGTATCTACCTGAAATCTAAAACACTACAAAGGCAGTGATTAGAGAACCCATCAGATGTCATATCTAGAGACTCATTACCAGCGGACTTTCTAGAAAACACATTATGGAAGAACGGCCCCGCCTGGCTTATGCAATGAGAAGAAGACTGGCCAAACTGCTCCTTGAAAGAGAGAGAAACCCCGAAGAGAAAACCAATCGTCATCTTCACTGGCTTAATTGTTCGCGGATTGATTTTATGGAACAAGTACTCATCATTGACCTGTCTCATTCGTGTCATAGCATACTGCCTGCGTTTTTACCAAAAATTACGCAAGAAAACTCAATTGTCGGTCGAGTTCTCTGTTAACGAAATTCGCACCGCGGAAACACGACTCATCCAAGCAGTACAGCGGGAGGAGTGCCCAGAGGAAGTTCGGAAACTATCTACTGGCAAGAATATCGCGAATCGCTCAAAGATTTTAAGACTGAGCCCTATTTTGGAGGATGAGCTACTAAAGGTAGGAGTTCGAAAAAAAACTCAGACATGGATTTTGGATACGAACACCCCATCCTTCTTCCTGGGTTTCATCCCTTTACTAATCTCCTAGTTCGTAATACTCACCAAAAAATGTTTCACGTGGGTATTAATGCTACGCTCTATGCTACTACGCAAAAGTATTAGATTGTTGATGGTAGACAGACTGTCAGAAAGATCGTACACTCATGTGTTATATGTTGCCGGGCGAAGCCCAAAGAAGTGTCGTATGTTACGGGCAGCCTCCTCAAGGTGAAAGTTACCGCGGATCGTCCATTCGAAACTACAGGTGTTGATTACTGCGGAAACTTTTATGACATTTTTTAAATTGAAATATGATAAATGTTTATGCAGCTGTATTTGTGTGTCTGGTAACTAAATCAATATATATTGAGTTGGTAGGAGATCTGACGACAGAATCTTTTTTAAGATGTTTGCGTAGATTTTTTGCGTGACGGGGGAAGTCAAAAGCCTTGTATTCTGACAATGAAACTAATTTTACGGGCGCAAAAAATGAGCTTAAGGTGCTTCACGATTTTCTCAATTCTGAACAACATAATTTACAAATTAAAAGAGCTCTACGAGAGCAAGAAATCGAGTGGCACTTTATTTCTCCTGAAACTCCACATTTTGGTGGAATATGGGAGGCCGCCGTGAAGTTTTTTAAGTATCACATTCGAAAAACATTAGGCGAAACGCTATTCACATACGAGGAATTAGCGACTTATATGTGCGAAATCGAAGCTATCTTAAACTCCCGACCGCTAACTCCGATGTAATCGGACCCACATGATATGCTTGTATTGACTCCGGGACACTTCCTAATAGGACATTCGTTAATAACCATTCCAACACAAGATTTCTCGCAGATTTCAACATATCGATTATCTGCATGGCAACATATCCTTAAACTGAAAAGTCATCTGTAGAAGGGTTGGTATAAAGAGTATCTTAACGAACTTAATGTAAAAAGTAAATGGTGTACTGGTTAGGGCGGACCGAAAAACGACTTTTTTCGATTTGGAAATCGGCAGGGGTTGGGAAAGTTGCCTTTCCGAAGCTTCTGTTACAAGACGGATACATCTTTCAGTACCTTGAGTGTGGCATGGGATTTCCTTAATGAAAGTAATTGCATCTTTGGTATCTTTCATGAATTCATTGATTTCATTAGTCGCTATGCGTCTTGTAACAGGTAGCTCATAAATGTTTGGTACTGACCATGTAAGCAAATCAGTATAATCCGTTACAATAAAATTATTCGCGGAACTTTAAGTTGTCTGTTTCGGTTTTGCTGTTTCCGATTTTTAGCTTCTAGAATCCTTTCGCACGCTAGTTTTCTTACAGCAGGCCTCTTATCAGACAGCATTGCCAAGAGAGCATTCTCGAAATAAGCGAAGTAACCATTACTATTTGTTTCATTGCCTCTCATACTCTCACGAATGTATAAATAACTTTTAATTACATCTGCTACAGTTGGCAGTAAAAATCCAGATATTTCTTTAGGCTTACCAAAAATTACACGGGTGATCTTCTCTCTCGTCCTTGGTTTACGATTATTGCATCTAGTCGTCATTTTATAAACCTATTAAATAAATTTCAAATCTTGAAATTTAGGGTTTAGTCTCTTTAAATTACACAATTTGATATATATTTTCTTAAATACTTACGTTGAATTTTAATTTTTTACTGTGTATAGTAGGTATGATCTCGTATTTTTATTAGTTTTGAGACAATTTTTTAAAGTGATAGGCAGATCAGCAAAAACAATCAGTTTGTCACTGTCAATAAAGTAACTAACTAGGTTAGGAACTTCACACGATGTTCTTTTGTTTTTCACTGCGCATTGCGCAAGATAATTATTTAAAAAGCGCCAAAATTAAACCGCCAAAATTAAGAATAAATAAAAACGTAAGACGAGTTTTATCATTAATTATTGTCATAGAAAGTGATAATAATTAGTAATAAGTTCAATATTCTAATCGGTTTTAGCGAACTTAGTCTATTTAAATAATTTTATTATATTTTTGTTGATTTGTAATTATAAAATAATTCTACTGGATAAATTTTTTAAGTATATAATAATTTTAGCAACTTTTTGGGTAATAAAACAAACATAAAATACATGAAACTAGAAAAATTAATTTTTTCTTGATTTCTTTGATTTTGAAGGTTTGGGGGACCCGTAAGATATAATTTTTTTTTAAATGCCATTAGAAATTTTTGATCGAAATAAGAAAAGGCAACTTTCCCACCCCCTGTCGATTCCGAAATCGAAAAAAGTCGTTTTTCGACTCACCCTAGTCTAGTGACACAGATATTGTAAAAGTAGGTACTCTAGTTACCATAAAGGACGACAACTTGCCACCTTTACGATGAGCTCTAGGTAGAATTTTGGAAGTGATCTTTGGTAAAGATTCTATTGTTAGAGTAGTGAAAATTAAAACTGCGAACGGGGTTGTTGAACAAGGAATAAAAACGATTGGCCCGCTTCCTATTAATGTATAGCAACTTAATAATATGTTTATCTGTCAAGGCCGGCGGGATGTCGCAAAGCGAAATTGTAAGTTTGAAATTTGAATAACTGATGATTGCTGACATTCAAATGAAATTTGAGTTAGGGTCGAAATTTTAATTGAAAAGGTTCTCCGCACCAGAGACGTGTGAGGCACCTTGCGCGAGCAACACCGTCGGTAGACACTAATTGTTATATCGTGATCCGTACGAGTTAATTTTAACGTGTAAATTGAACATAGTGAAAATTACAGTTCACTAAATATTGAATAGTGTTTTAAAGAAATTATAATAAATTGAGGAACCTGGAAATTTCTGGTGTCGTTACTGAACTACAGAATCTTCTAAAAACGATTATTGACTTTAATCACGCTTGCAAAGGAACTTTTTAAATGTTTAGTGTGTATCACGACAATATATATGCAATTAATTATTAAATTCATTTAGTAAATAATAAATAATAATTTTTAATCATAAAAAATTAACATTTATTATTAATTATTATGAAATTAATACTAATTACTAATTAATAAAATTAATAATAATTATTATTTTCAATAATTAAAATTTTTCCTCAATAGAGAACACAAGATCGCAAGAAATCATCAAACATACTGCCAAGATATTTGATAACAGTGAAGAAAAATAAATTTCATAAGAACCTTATTGTGAACGAAAATTTACTTATTATTTAAGAAAGGGTGGGGAGAAGGAAGATAATACAATAAATTTGTAATTTGTTGTTCTATAAAAGGAAAAACAAATTCATAAATCTCAAAGTGCAAGAAAATATTTTTACATATTTTTTATGGATGTCCAAACTCAGTGACAAATGTAGCGTTGAGTGGTGATACCATAACGTTTTTATAATTCATTCAACAAGAACCAAACATTGAAAAGCATCATCAAACACATGGTTGTATTCGATAAGAAACATATTGACAAGATATTTAAAAATGGTGAAGAACAATGAGTTTATAGCAACTTTATTGTTAACGAAAATTTATTTATTCTTTAAAATAGAGGGAAAAGCTAGACTACTCAATAAATGTAGAATTTGTTGTTTCGTAGAACGAGGAAAAAGTCCATTAGTTTTAAAGTGCAAGAGAAGGTTTATATATATTTTTATGGATCTCCAAAATCAGTCACAAACGTAGCGCTGGCTCTTGATTAAAAATTTACAGCTATTTCATTCAATAGCGATTCTGTACATTCCGTAATATATTATTTTCATTTAATAGCATCTGCTTTTCACAGATAATAATAATACGTGCTACAGATTCAAAAACATTTTTCTCTCAGTGTTAAAGAAAAATTCATGAAACTAACTTTAAAACAAACATTCTCACAAATCAATTAATTTTTTTTTCTCAAAATCAACTAGTGGTAGTAAAAATATATTATACACTACTGACGGATAGTATCGCACCACCTGTTTTTTGTTAGTTGCATAATATCTCCTAATATTGACAATACACGAATTAAATTTTTTCCCTCAAAATAGCATAAAAGACGTCAAAATTATGCATAAAATTACCCAAAGATGAAGTTTCTAAACCTAAAACAAAAAAGTCGTAAAAATTCAAACTTGCAAAATTATTTTTTAAAAAATACTAAAAAATTGTATTCTATTTGCAAAGAAAATTTAATTAATTCTTGCAGGCTATCTCGTTGATGTATTTTAAAAATCCTTTTTTTGAGTATAAGAATTTTTTCAATTGTCACAACTTTTTTTTCTAAGTTTAGACTTTGGCAAAGTCTAAGGAAAAATCATTACTTTTTATGATACGTTGTTTATATTCTATGTAAACTGACCTTTAAAAAAGGTCACTTATTTCAGGAATTATTCATAATTTTAAAAAATTATATGTTTTGACTTTTTTCACAATATCCTCCTCAAAAATTGACAATAATACTTCTCCTTAGGATCCTTTTATACAGAATTTTGATTCCTTTCGTGATAATTTAAGGACACAAATTTTTTAAGTCTGTATTTGCTAATATTGGAAGATTTTATGCAGCTAACAAAAAATAGGTGGTCTAATACTATCCTGTGGTAGTGTAAGCCTGATTTATCTCGTATATGTATTCTCTACTTCTGAAGTAGAGTAAGTATACACGTTAAGGACAAACCTATGCAAGTAGAGTAATTCGGGTATGGCAAATGCTCTGATTGGTCTGTGGGAGTAACCTAAATTGAGGGAAGGGTAATAGCGAATGATCTGATTGGTCGGTGGGCGTGGCCTAAAATGAGGAGTGTGAATTGGTGTACGGGAGAGGGGTGTTCTAAAAGAAGGTTATATGCGGTCCTCTGGTTGATCTATTGTATGGGGGATCCTCTGATTGGTCGTTGCGATGAATGGAAGGGTATTGATGGAGGGAGGATGTCCAGGAGCTAAGGATACATCAGGTGAAGTCGAACTTTGTCGAAGCTGATGGAGGTGTCTGATTGGTCAATTTTTATAGGGGATCTTCTGATTAGTCGATAAAAAGTGAGTGGAGAGGGTGAATATTTTTTTTATTTTTAAATAACTTTTTCTACGTGTACTAAGTAACTGATGTAGGGATAGGTAATTCAAAACAATAATCTAAAAATTAATTCAGAAAAATTTTCAAGCAAATCATCAAATAATTATATATAATATGAGAAGTGGTAGATTGCATTTAATAATAAATACACAGGTTTCATATACTATGTATACCGTTTATTTGTACAAAGCTAAACGTCAATCTTTCTTTAGCTTTTTACATGTGTCAAAAGAGTGAGTTGAACTTCGGTTGCAATATATTCTAAGAGAATGCTTATCATTTCCAGAAAAAACAATATTAAAAAAAATCAACACTTTCTTTTGGTAATTTCCTTTTTAACTCACTTTCTAAATAATTGGATTTTAGATTTCTCACCTATCAAATCATATCTTCAGTCGGTGTTTTAACATTTTCAGACATAAAATAATCACACCACTTGGCGATGAGTAATTCTTTAGACATTTCAACATTTGCTAGTAAGCGCTGATGAAAACGTTTATCTGCACACACAATCACATTTTGGAGTCCAACAGAGGAGGTCTTCTAAACAACTATTGAAGCAGTATATACCCTTGGTTTTTTCACCTGAGCTGGTTCAGATGAGGTGGCTTCGCTCTGCCCCGATGTTTCAGGTAGATCAAACAGGATGACTTTGTTTTCGTGGAACGTCGTAAATATTAGCCGGTATTGTTTGAGGTCGATGGTTTAATGGTACATCGGAGATGCGGAATTAAAAGTAATACCCGATGTGGTGCTGACGAGTTTAGCAACTGGTTGTAATATCCTGCTGGATTGAAGTTTAAGTCCAATTAGAAGTTCCTTTGTAACAAAAATCGGTAACACCTGCCTACCTAATGTTACTAAAAGAGGCAGTACTTTTAAATAGTGCCTTTAATTATTCAATTTTTACTAAATTTTTTAATTAAATTTTTTCGCGACGTTAGAGTCCCAACTAAACATTTTTTTGTAAGTTTTTAAATCTAATGGCTAGATTGCCCACCTCGAAATGATAAAATTTCATTTTTAAAATTTAAGAATTTTCAAAAATAAAAGTCCCTTCAGCGAATTGAAAAACGTGGATTGTTTTTCAATTTTCAAAAAATTATAACTTCCTCAGAATTGAGAAGAAATTGTGAACTGGTACAAAAGTCATGATGCTTACAATCTGCAGCGTCCGGTTGGAAAAAGGTTTCAAAGAGCCCATTAATCTATTGACAATACTGACGACGGTTGGAAGGCAGACTTGGTGGATTTACAGTCTTTAAAAACGTACAACGATAATTATTCAAACATATTAGATGTCATTGATGCTTAGTAAGTAAATATGTATGGGTTAAAGCATTTCAAAACAAGTCTGCATCATAATTGAAAAATGCATTTACTCGTATTCTTAAAAAAAGCAATGGTCGAGAACCGATTATTCTGCAGTCTGACAAGATAAAGGAACTTCTAGTCGGCAGTTTTCAAAAGTTTCTTATTGAGCGAGATATCCAGTTTCGAGCAGTGCGTGATCCTACTTTTAAAGCCGCCATTGCCCGGGGTGTTGGTAGAAGGGGATGAGAAGGAATAAAGCTGTATCTATCACCCAGTTTTCAGCACCGTGTTAATTTAATAGTATATTACATACCTAGGCCAGTAAAATAAGAAATGTCTCAGATCACATGTAACTGTCGGCCGAGGCGAAGCCGAGGTTGACAAACATGTGATCTGAGGCTTTCTTTTTTACTGGCCAAGGTGTGTATACTATTTTTCTGCTCGACGACGCCAGAAAGCGGCAACTTTGTTTAGCGCAGCGGCCGGGAAGTTGACGCTTTCTGGCCGGAGGACAGAAAAAAAAATTGAAGTTGGTATTTACAGCGGGCTGAACTGAGCCTTCCGCCAGCAGGTAGAAAAACAATAATGATCCATAAGCGCCGGCGCTAAGTTCAGAGTAATAGAACCCCTACCAGTTCTCTTCGTTTGTAATTATTATAATTAACAATAAACTTAAACGTTTGCAATTTGTTAATTACTGAAGAATATACTCAGAACCATCAAACACAATAAATGGGTTTTGAAAAATGTACTTAAAGTTTTCTACGTTCAAGTGAACCAAATTTTCTTTCTGAACTCAAATTTATCTTGAAATATTGTTCCACTTATAAATAAAAAAAGCATTATGGGTTTAAAAGGAAATTAAATAGAAATTTCGTTCATTTGAATGTTCAGAAATTTAAGAAAATTTTTGAAATTCGTGATTACTTCTGGGATCTTTTTAAAGGAAGAAAGTCGAGAAACCCATTGTCAGTTGCTGATATTCAGAAGAAGATGCTGGATATTTAAAAAAATAAAAGTAGTCTTCTGACATCTGCAGATTAACGAGGTGATGCCTTAGGACTTACTCAGAATATTTTCTTTTTCTTAAATTAAAGACTGATTTTTCGATAGTTTTTGCAGATTCAAAAATCGAAATAAAAATGCTGACTATCATTTAAAATAAAAGCTAACTTGCTACGGTCCACTAACATTTTTAGTTTTAATCGTAACGCTACTGGATAGACAGTCCAACGTACAGCAGAGCAAATGATACATGGATGTTAGGGTGGATCGAAAAACACAAATTTTAGTAATTGAAAACGCCTTGGCACTGAAAAGTTTCCTATTGGGTCCCTCATAACTCGTGTAAAATTTGAAATTAATCGATTAATATTCTGGGGTTGGGCAGAGCCGAAATATTTTTAAAAAAATTCGTTATCCTCAGACTTTCGAAAAAATCGCTAACGTTACTTTTTTCTCCAAATTCTACTTAATATTTCCAATTTTTATAAATTTTTCTGAGTTTCTAATTGGACTTTATTCAGGAGGAAATTTCATTCTTATGGACCCCTTAAGATGAAAAAAGTTCTAGAAGTTCTGCACATTAGAATAAAATTTTTTTGAGCCTCCAGAAACTTTCCTGCATTCGAAATGTACCTACAAATGAATTGGGAAGACTTCAACATTTAAAATGACTGCAACTTGGTCCTGCTTCAAGATATTGCCATTTAAATGTTGAAGTTTTCAAAATTTTTTTGTACGTAGATTTTAAGTGTTAGAAAGTTTCCGGATGCTCAACAAAATTTTATTAGAATTTGCAGAGCTTCTAGAAATTTTTTTTTTTATTTTAAGGAGTCCATAAAAATGACATTTTCTCCTATATAAAGTGAAATTAAAAATTCAGCAAAATTGATCAAAATTGGAATTATTAAATGGATTTCGAACAAAAAGTACCATTATCGATTTTTTTTTTCAAAAATCTGAGAATAACGAATTTTTTAAACTTATTTCGGCTCCGCCCAACCTCAGGATATCAATCGATTCATTTCAAATTTTACACAAGTTATGAGGAATCCAAGAGGGTCAGTATTCGTCAGGAATATCAGGATCTGCAAGTGGTCAATCGATTTAGAGTAAACTTTGTGAAATTAT
>JBAGKK010512991.1:0-13851 GCA_037177015.1 Euceroptres primus
TGAGCAAAAAGTAGAGGTTTAGCCCCGCTTAATAGGCATCAAAAAGGGCTGAAATCATGCATGTGTTATAAAAAAATTATTAAAAAATTTGTTGGTTGACTAAATACCATTTTATCAGAAATGTTAACTTCATGCTTTCACCCCCCAAATTTGTTCAAATCCCAAAAACTAAACGCGCTTTTTAAAAAAGGAAAATGTTATTTATAGGTTCTGCAAGCCTCATGAAGTTTAACACGTATTCCCCATAAGAAAAAAATACATTTTTGTAAATTTTATTCAGAATCGTCAATATTAGGTGAAGCGAGTTGAAACTGAAAATTTCTCTTCACAATTAACCATAGAATACGAACCAAAATTTAATTTTTAAATCTCACCCCCACAAGTCTGTTTTACAGGGTCCCAAAGAAACCCCATAAGTGAAAAATTGGGTTTTGCGAGTTTTTGGCGCAAATTATGATTTTTTTGCGGTTTTTTTAGTAAAAATTATTTGTAATACATAAAATATTACTTTCAACTGATAACTAGATATTTACATAAGTTGTTTAAACAATTCATTATTGTTAATAGTAATTTTCTCTTAGAATAGAGTTATAAAGTCGCGGTTTTTCCCGAATTTTTCAACTTGTTTTCAACTTTTCAGTTAGGGCGAGGCAATAATAAATTAAACTTAACAGAAATAATTTTTTAAACAATGTATTATTATTTATAACAATATTCTCTTAGAATAATGCTAGAAAGTGGCGGTTTTTTCTAAAATTTTCCACCTTTTGTCCACTTTTCAATTAGAGTGAGGCAATAATATTTAAAGTTAACAAGCATAATTGTTTAAACAATTTATTATTTTTTAAAATAATATTCTCTTTTAATAATGCTAGAAAGTTGCAGTTTTTTCTGAAATTTTCAACTTTTTGTCCACTTATCACTTAGAGTGAGGTAATTATTAATGCAATTTAGCAAACATATTTGTTTAACAAATTATTATTCTTTATAACTATATCTTCTCTAAGAGGAATGCTAGAAAGTTGCGCTTTTTTCTGAAATCTTCAACTTTTTGTCCACTTTTCACTTAGTGTTGTAATAATTAATGCAAGTTAATTATTTAATTGAGGTCTTTTTGATCTCCATATATGTATATTATCATCGATGACAACATGTTTTCTCGAGGGAAGGAGGCGGGGGGGGGGCTGATAGTAAAATTTGTGCAATTCCAAATTTTTCTTCTACGCTTTGCAATAAACTTCGTGTTGTAATTTAAAATAAAATTTTTACAAGTCATTTATAGACCCACTCCTCCCACCTACTCCTGATTATTCCATCCTTTGTTTTTATCTCTACTGTAAGATAGCCTTTTTGTTTAAATTATTATTTTTAAAAAATTCGCGGAAGAGTAAAAACATTTCACTTTGAAAAAAATAGAATACTATTTAAAAAATGATTCTTGTTGATGTTCATTTATCATTTGTTCATAACTAAAAAGTTAAAGTAAAACTGAAGCTTTCAGAAAAAAGCGCAACTTTCTAGCATTACTATGGGAGAAGATAGGTATAAATAATAATAATTTGTTTAAACAATTAATTTTGTTAAATTTCATTAATTATTAACTCACTCTCAGCGAAAAGTGGACAAAAAGCTGAATATTTGCTTGCGGAACCTCTAAATATAATGTTTTTTTCTAAAAACAAACGCATTTATTTTTTTGTGGATTCGAACAAATTCGGGAGGTGAGAGCATGAAAATTAAAAAAAAATTTGGAGCACCCTATTGTACACAGATAAAAGAAATTCCACTTCTTGCAAACCAAATTGTGTAAGGAACAAAGTTTACACAAAAAGGTCAGCACAAAATGCAAACTTAGTTTAAATTGTCTTCGAAACATGTTGGAACCGTCTAGTAATATTTTTCATTGTCATATATTTCTTTGTCTCTAGTGAGTCAAAAATTAGATTTTAGGAAGTTTGCATTTTGTGCTGGCCTTTTTGTGTAAATTTTGTTCATTGCACAATTTGATTTGTAAGAAGAGAAATTTCTTTTATCTGTGTACAAATATTAAAAATTATTTATTTAGAAAATATAGAGAGGTAAAAGTATTTTTTTTAATTGAGCTTATTGATTTTGTTTTTTAAATATTGAACAATAAATTTAGATGATTCCCAACTTTGAAATGTTTTAAATTTTGGGCACTTGTAAAATGAAATAAAATTGTAAAATGAAATTCCAATTCAGTTTTGAAATTTAAATACAAGACTTTGGATGGTTCCAAATCTAAGAGCTTTCCAATTCAGTTTTGAAATTCGAACTCATGACTTTGGATGTTTTCAAAAACTCAAAAAGAGCTTTCAAAACACGTTTTTGAATTCGATGGATTTGAAGTTCTTATCATTTGAATTTTAAGGATTGGAAGTTTAAATTTCAAACTTTGAAATTAAATTCTTCTTTAATATTTTATGAAATTCAAATCCAATGATTTGAAATTTCAGATCGTAATTTGACATTATTCAAATTTTAAAGGACTTGAATTTCTTAACATATTCTTAACAACGTATAGATAGCATTAGATTTTGAAAGAAGACACACACTATTTCCATTTATAACCTCGAATTAGGCTTAAAGCAACCCTGTAATTGGCTTTTAAAGCTGTTGGGATTCAATAAATATGAATATGAATATGAATATGTCAAAGAAGGGTTCAAATTTCAAAGTTTGAAATAATTTGAACTTGAAAATTGGAATCTTTTAAGTTCCAATGATTAGAATTTCAAAGTTGAATTTGATTCGTCGAATTGAAATTCGTATTCAAATCGAATTCAAAGTCGTATTTTGAAAGTTCTTAAATTTGGAAACTTCCTAAATTGTCTTCCAATTTCAAAGCTACTGAATTGGAAAACATTAAAATTTAAATAAGTATTCGATTTTACCCAAAATTGGAAGCATTTCAGCTTACGATTGTCTAAATTTTAAAGCATTTACGCTGCTTTCTATAAAAAAATTACAATTTATCTACACTTTCTGCCTCTAAAATGAAAAATCGATCTGCCTTACAATATCTTTAAAACTTTTTTTCGAAGTGCTATGGCTAGAAAAAATTTGAAGGTAAAAAAAATGTCAAGCTTCGCGATTCTTGAAAATGGATAAATTAAAGAGGAATAAAAACGCTTGATTAAAAATTATTGAAGCATACTGTAGTTTCAATTTTTGTAATTTAGAAGGTAATTAAATGCATCATCTTGAATTCATTACAATTTAAAATAGAAGACATCCAAATACGAAAGGATTCAATTTTTTTACATTCTAACCACATAAGAGTGTATTAGTTTTATTTAGTTCAGAAGCATCCAGATCCGAATAAATTCAAATTTAAAATTTGGATTTAGCTTTTTTCAGCTTTTAGCATTTTTCAGCTTTTGAATAAGAAAGCTTTCAAATTTTAAATTGACAGCGTTTAACACGAAAATAAATAATAACGGAGATGAAAATTGCTAAAAATTGTTTCAATTTGAAATTGCTAATATCTTCCAAAATATTGAAGATTATGCAAAACCTTTCGACATCCATTTTTAGTACCCAAACACTATACAATACATTTTTTTTTTAAATATCTATTAAAAGTCCTCGAATTGAAAAATATCTATTACGTATCTAGATTCTAAAATAATATTCGGAAGCATTTATAAATTTGATTCGAAAGTTTCCAAATTTTTAAACTTTTTGATTCCAAAAGACCTCTAAATTTGGAAGCTTTCGAATCAGCTGGTTTTGAATTTTTAAAATGGAAAAGTTTGAATCTGAAAGCTTCGGAATGAAAAATTGAAAGTGGAAATTGCAACCATGCAAAAGCAGGATAAATATAATTTTGTAAGCGAGAAAGCAACTTAAAGCCAAGCAGGATTTTCGTACAATTAAATCCGGAAGGACCTTTCGTCTCTAGGTTGAATCCTTCTTGGGGAATGCAAATATCCTCTAGTTCCACATAATCGTATCCCATGGGACATACGCAGTATTCCTCGAAGCATTCTGGAAGCGGACGTGCCAATACTAAAATGCATCAGGATGCAGCATCCAAAGTCAATTGTTAGTTATTCTCAAGGAAAATGTATCATTTTAGTCTGGCCAATTCTGTATTGATTTAAAAAATTATTAAATTTTTTAGAACTGTATCTTTTTATTTTCAGTATTTTCCATTATTAGTCCTCGACATTTTTAGTTACAAATTTAATTTAATCAAATTAATTTTGCAATATATTTTCTAAAAGTCTCTTTAGGTCTTAAAAATCTTATATTTATGCTGCGAAATTCATCAATGCATTTATATTCAAATTTTGAAAATTTCTTAGTGCTTGAAATAATGAAAATACAATTTTTCATACTAATTTCCCGTTACTGGTATTTTTTAGCTGCAACTCTTGTAATAATTTAAAGCATGGATTTTAATTTGCACATCTTTTTTTTTGAAACTAAAAAAAATTATTTTTATTTCATTGATCCATATTTAAAGTAAGTATTTTATTAAAGTTGTAAAAACATTTCTGCATATAGCAATAACAATATAATTATTTTAGAGAAACATTAAAAATGATTGCAATAGTTTAAAAATTATTAATTTAAAATAAATCAAATGAAAAAAGTTTTAATGATGACTTACATACACAAATTACTTTCGATTTAATTAAAATTTTAAACAGTGCCTTAGGATTTTGTGCACGTGCATTTGTACGTGTCTATTTAATTAAGAACATTCTCATAAAGCGATCACATTCCGTTTTAAATTAAAATATTCTGCTTCCATTTTTGTTTACCTGAGCTGTTTGGCGATAAATAAAATTGACCTTTGAATACAATTTTATTATTTTATACTTACTATCTCCATGATTATCACCAGTCTGTCTTATACAGTCATTTTCATGGTAGGCCCAACCTGTTGGGCACATGCAAATTCCGAGTATACATTGTGGACGTGGTTTTTCGGGATTCTCTGAATCTGGATAGCAATCGTATCCATTTCCTAAAATTTATTTAATTTCATTAAAAAATTATTTAACAATAATAATTGTTTAATTAATAATAAATTATCCAATACACTAATTCTTATCTGGACCCAAAAAGCATGAAGTTCAATTCAATAGCATAAAAAATTAGTAAAAAATAAAATTCCACTTCTTAGAATAAAAGAATATTTTCTTTTATTCTAAGAAGTGGAATTTTATTTATCTGTGTACAATATTCTTTGACTGCTTATAAATTATTTAAAATAAATAAATAAATTGTTTTAAATAAATTCATAATATTTATAAAATTTATAAGATTTATATTTATACGATCTCTAAAATTTATAAAATATTGTTGTAACTTACTAAGTGTAACTTAGTAAGTTACTAAAATTTGTTGTTACTTACCAGTGTAACCTGGTTGGCAAGTGCAAACGTGAATTCGTCTGTTACCATCATAACTGCAGAGACCATATGGAGAACAATTATTATCGATATTGCAGGAAGATGCTGAAATTATAAAATTGATAAAAGTATGTAACTAAATTTGTCTTTTTGTTAAAATAAAATATTTTCCATAAAAGAATTAAGTCAGATTCTTTGAAAGCTTAAATTGATTATATTTTAATTTTAATTTTTTAATTCAATTTAAAAATGACTTACTTTGTGAAATGGACGTGCAAACCTGATTTAAGGTTTCATATCCAGGAAGACAATTACACATTGGTACACCATTTATCATCTGACATTCCTCATTATCCAAGCAACGAGTTTCATCACAGGTGGGTGTCTCTAAATCGACAAGAAGGAGAAAAACTTTTTAGTCACAATATTCATTACAATAATCAATTTACAATTAATTAATTAATTAAAATAAAAAATATCCATAAACGTTCTTCAGGATAAATTAGTATTTTTTTAATGTAAAAGATTTAATTTGAGTTCCAGACGAAATTATTTTTAACCCTGTAAAAACCAAGAGCTTTTCCCGTTTCAAAAAGTTAGTTTTTTAAATTTCCAGGTACTTTTCTAAATAAAATTTTAAAAATACCATTTAAAGGAAAATTAACTTTTTTTATTTTTACAGCTACAGAAAAAACAATATTTATTGGTTTTCTGTAAGAATATTTTTATAAGGATATTTTTATCCTATTAAAAAAATAATACATAAATGTTTGATTAATCTTAGAATTTTTAAATTAAAATTAGAAAAGATATTTAATGAATCTTTGGAAGTAAAATGATTTCCAAAAAATGTTTGAAAATATAAAATAAAGTTAGTTTCCTTTTTCAATTTTTAGAATTAGCTAATTTGCTAAGATAAGAATTTTTTGGACATCGATTTTGGAAAAAGATTTGAGCTTACTTTCACAAACTCGACCATCTCCTTGGAATCCAGTTTTACAATGACATGAGTGACTACCCTCATTATTGACACAAAGTGCATCAGGTGAACACACATGATTACCAGCTGTGCATTCATTAATATCGACACAGGTTGCTGAATTGTCTTCCTTGTAAAGGTACTGATAACTGGAAAAATTAGTACAATAATTTATTACTCAAATAAGATTCTCTATTAAGGTTATAAAGAAATAGTAAATTAATTAAAGAAATAGTAAATTGAATGGTAAATTTAATAAAAACTATGGTCCAAAAAAAATCGTTTACCATTCAATTTGGAGCTTTCTTCTCTACTTGGACGTTAATAATTATATTGTAAATTAAATAATAATAAACAAATGTAATTTAGTAATATCATAAAAAAATAAAAAAGACTCCGTATTTGGATTTTTATTTTTGGTGCCTGCAAAATATGTATTCGAATGCTTTCAAATTTGAAATAAATAAGCACCAAAGTTAAAATTTGTGGGAAAAAATGATGAAAAAATATTCAACATTCGACTCCGGCTTCAATTTTCAACAGATTAAAATTTTTTTTCAAATTGAAGCTAAATAAATTCTTAATTTAATGGAAATCTGAATTATCATTACACTCATCTCGCCTTACTTTTGTGCGTTCAGAGACTATATATGCGGTCCTGAGTGCTCGCTCGCCGCTTTAAATCCGGTTTAAACTAGATTTTAATAGCGCCCGTTACTGTACCGACCAGACCCGAGGCCGGCACAGTTACAAGAGATGAGTGTATCTGAATTTCTTAATTTAAAATTAGTAATAATTTTTAAAACAAGATTGCTTTAACAATAAATAAATTATTCAGGCTGAGTGATATTAATGTGTAATCTATAAATAAACAATCTCAAATTACTAATTGATAGTCTATAATAAATAAATTACTTATTAACAATTTTATTGTTATAAACAGCATTCTAAAACTTTTGATTAATTTTTGATTTTGAAAATTGCTCAAACTGTAAATTTGTTTATAACAATGTGAAATATAATTTAATTTGTTTTTGTCGTGTTTGTACATTACGTTAAATTGTATCACGGACAAAAATAACGCAGTAAATGTTTAAAATCAATAAAAAAAATCTTGGACTGTTGTTTATAACAGTAAGATTTTAATACCAAATAATTTTTTCATTGTAAACTATTAATTATGGCTACATGAATGTTTGTTTATTGATTGCATAATAATATCATTCAATTTGAACAATTTATATACTGTTAATGCTTTCATATCTTGAAAATTATTATTTTTTCACAGTTTATGTTTAAATAAAAAAATTTGATAACCATTTTTAAAAATCGGGCCAGAGCAATTTTTAAAAATTCATTTAGCTTCAATTTTAGAAAACCTTAAATATTGGTTGAAAATTGTATCCGGAATCGTATTTTGAACATTTTTTCGTAATTTTACCCCACGATGAAGAGATCGTGGGTTTCGATGACTTCGAAATTGTCCAGTGTTGGAATTCTTGACTATCTTAAGATTCCTAAGTTTGGAATTTTAAGTTAAGTTTATAATTTGGAATTAAAAATTTTTTGAATTTAAAAGTAAAATTTAAAGTGAAATTTTTTATTTATTAATTTAATTAATTAATCTTTTACCCAGGATTGCAGACACATTTAAAATCGTCACCATCAACGACACAAGAACTGTGTTCGCCACAGGTAGTTTTTCCCTGAATACATGGATCCTCTTCCTCCAATGGAGCAATCTTCGAATTCATGGCATATCTAATAATTCCTTCTCTAGCCTCATAAGTAATTACCCCCCTCGAAAATTTAAGCCTCGTCGTATCTTTTTCTAGATTTGGAGCATAGGAACACTCCGAAAAAGTGAATATTTGGTCCTGAGAGTATTTAAAATCCGAAGGAACACCTATTAATTTGTACATTTTCTCGGAATTTGATCTAATCGTTCCTGGCTTAACCCTAGTCAAAAGTTCGTCAAAATCAGTAAATTCAATTCGAGCGTCTTCTGCAAGTCGAGGTATTGTACCCTTAATATCTACATTCACTTTCAGTTGCCCAAAAACATCTTGACCCATGAAGTAACTGCGGATTGCTACTTCATTTCCTGTCGTGGAAAATCGCAGTTCTGATGTATGATTGAAAACTCCTCCTGAAATAATTTTTAAAATCGTTTTTAAATAGTTTCTTCAAATTAATAATTAGATAAGAAATTAATAATCGTAATCGTGTCGGTCCTTGTGTTAGTGAATTTTATATAAAATTGAAAAAAAGAACTTGTCAAAAACGAGTTCAAAATCTTTTTTAATAAACTCAGGAAGCGATTTGATTCAAACAAACTTTATTAAATTCAAATAAAAAATGAACAAATCCTTCATTTTAATGAAATATATTTTTGTTATAAGTGATTTTTGTAACTACGAAGCATGGAAAAAGTGCCAAAGTCTGAGTCTATAAGTACAAGTATAAGTACACTCATCGCTGGAAATTGGGCCGCTGTAAATAAGGCCGGCTTCATGGTCATTCACGCTTCACTGATTCTGCCCCCCCCCCGAGCGTCCTTTGACGGGCGACACTGATGGCCATTGCTCGAACAGTCAGGGCCGCCAGAAGTTGTTTACATCGCGATTCTCTGCGCATTTACTTTTGTACGTTCAGAGACTATATTTGCGGTCCTGAATGTTGACATAAGAGTGCTCGCTCGTCGCTTTAAATCCGGTTCAAACTGGACTTTAATAGCATCGACTTTAAGGCCGTCTATCCCCGAGCCCGGCCTTATTTCAAGCGATGAGTGTATTACTAAGAAGGTACGAAGATAGTATATTTTATATAAAAGCCCGATGAGGATGTACATGGAGAAATAAAATTCTATTCTATTCTATTTTTGTTATAAGGACACACAAATGCCACAGTTAAACAAAAATTAAACAATTTAAAAATTTTTAAATTAAACAAAAAAGGACTTGATTTAAATACATTTTTTAAATTCATATAACATTTTTTTAATTGAATTAAATATTTGCAAATAATGAAGACCAAAAACTTCACTTTTTTGGGGACTTTTCTTTTCTTGATTTTATCCAAATTTGCTTGCATGAAATTTTAAAAAGCAATTAAAATTTTTTGCTTGGCTTATTTTTTATTGAATCAAACAACACTTTTTTTCTGTGCAGTACAAACTAATGAATTTCAAAATAATTTTGAACCAGGATGTCCACCGAAGCCCAGATTTAAAATTCCCTGATTTTTTTCTTTCATAAGTTTTTGCTTTTACGAATAATAAAAAAGGAGAAGTGTATAATATTTAAAAAAGGTATAAGATTAAAAAAACACTATTTCCAGATTTTTTCTTTCAATGAAAAAAAATTTCCCTGACTTTTCCCTGACTTTCCTGACCGCTGGACACCCTCTGGACTAAAAAAGTAATTTTAATTTAATAAATAGATTAAGAATTAGTCTTCGTATGATTATTATTTATTTTCATTTAGCCACTGCAAGAATTTTAATTCTAAAAATCTGTGAAAAATCAGACTAACCTGTAAGTTGAAATCCGTTTTTAGTTTCTCCAATCGGTTTGGCAAAGAGCCATCCAATAACGCTGCCTAAATTGCTAAGTAGTTGGAAGCTGGGTCCAACTGCTTCCGGTACTCTCGATATGGCAGTGTAAGTTCTTCCATCTTTGGTTTGCACATAACATTGAAGATCCTTATCTTCGAAACTTTCCCCATTTATAGTGCCTGACATCCTGCCAATCACCCTTAAAGGTACATCTGAAAATTTGATTTAAAAATCATATTATTTCCAAATTAAGTTCCAGAGCTCGTACAATATTTTATATACTTAACTGTGGGGGGCTAAAAAATTTTTTTTTTTGAAGTCTCATCCTCTCGTTTTTTTTATTTGGTGAAAAAATATTTGCCTAATTTTTGGAGATTTTATGTCACCAAAAATCAACCTTTAAAATACTAATATCGTAATTTTAAAGTATCTTTTCTAAACTATTATATGAAAGTAAAATGAAAATCATAAGTGTAAATCGTATGGAAAATCGTATTACATAAATTGCGAAAATACTTCCTTTGAAGTAATTTTTCCTCTTTTTTACTCTTAATAATTCAGAGCATGTTACATTTTCTTTCTTCAAACTATTTTTTCTGACAAATGTTGATTTGATTGTTTCTGCCAAAATTTCTGACATTTTTTATATGATTTCATTGCAAATTTTTATTTCACTTTCATAAAATTCAGAAAAAATACTCTAAAATTATGTTTTAGGTTTTACGATAATTTTAAGAACCAAAAGATTTATTGCATTTTTAACTGTTTAGGCTAGTTTAAGGGTCAGATCTACATCTAAAACTTTCTTTTAGTCTCTAACAATTAGCAATTTAAAAAATATTCGAAAATTGTATTTGTATTTTTGTAAATTTGTAAATTTGTAAATTGTAATTGTATTTAATACAAGTTAAATTTAATAAAGTTAAAATTTCGTTTGGATAGAATTTTCTCAGGATTTAAGGGTCATAATATGGCGAGAGCAAAGAACTTCCTCAAAGAGTCTCACGACTCATTTCACGTATCAGACATCGTCGTTTTACATATAAATGTACTGAGAAAGTCGTTAGATGTCCTGAGTGAATCTTAAACTATGAATAGACCTCAGGGAGTCGCTCTTTTCAGTTGAACTTATTTTATACTTCTAACTCTCACCAAAAGCACAAAGAGCTGATGGCAAGTTCAAAAACAGACTTGACTTTTCTGTGAACTCTTAATTTTCAGATTCTTTATTTATTCCTGTTGGCAGATACTTTCGGCAAATTCAACAAATTTAGAAAATTTGGAATATACTTTAAAATAATTTATTACCCATTGGTTGACAGGATTTTCCGTTTCCAAAGTGGCCTTGCTTGCAGTGACAACAAAATCCAGCCTCATAGTCCACGCAACTGGCTTTACTGTGACAAGTTGTAGCACCAGTTGAACAAGTTTTTGGCTGCTTTGACATCGAGTCTGAAAATAATTAAAAATAAGTCTGTTTCCAATATTTGTTAATTTTTGACTAAATATTTAAAAATAGAATGAGATCAAGTTTGAAAATTTTGAATTTAAACCCCCATAGCACGGAATATTCTATTCACATTCCATTCACATTCATATTCACATTCCACAATATTGGGAATATTCTCAGGGACTATTCCAACAATATTGAAGGAAACTTAAAATATCCTACATCTGGAATATTCCCGGAAAATGTTTCGGACATATTCCTGCGGAATATTGGAACATGTCCCTGAATGTGATTGTTCCTGTGGAATATTCCCGGATCATTGTCCCGAAACAAACTAGAAAATTTAAAAAATATTTATATTGTTCACAGTACTCTTATTCAGTTTTATGAAACTAATTCATAAAAATTCATTCACAATCGACAATAAGGTGACAATTCGACATTTCAATTGAAGACACGAGAATGGCAACTCGATAAAGACCACTTGAAGTTGGCCCCTCAATTCAGTTATTTTAACTATTACTTGGGGGGCCAACTTCAAATGGTCTTTAACCCGTTGACTGTGTATAACCTATAAATCCCATGCTTTATGACGATATATGCGTCATGATACAGTCAACGGGTTAACGAGTTGTCATTCTCATGTCTTCAATTACTTAAATACTAAAATTCTAATGTAGAACACATTTTATTCGATCAATTCCAAAGAATTATCCATATTGTTCTTGAACTGAACATTTAATTAAAATATTTCATATTATTATTATAGTTACCATTATTATTATATTTAAGAATATAATTCAATTCCACATAAATTATAATTGCAAAAATTAAATTCCAAACTTATAACGATATTACTGATAATTTGTACCTTTTTAATTTTATATACACCTAGTTGTAGAAATAATATCTTTTCTTCTTGAGCTTTTCTGATGTTAAATTTATAACATCCATGTATTATATTTTTAGAACATTTTCAAACTTGATTGCTTTCAGGAAAAATTAGTTCCTTCATTTTAAAAGTAATTATGCAAAAAATTAACGTATAATTTAATTTCAAAAACGTTATCACGTAATTTAGACTTTTTCACACTCTCCGGAAATTAATATAAAAAATATTATGTTTACAATGATGAGTAATAACTCCGAAAAATGTTGTTATGCAAAAAATAAATACAAGACTAAATTAATAATGAACAAATTAAAATGAGAAAAGAGTGTGAAAAAAATGCAGCTGAAAAAATAATGAAGTGAGCAATAAGCAAGCACCAACTTTTTTTAAAATAGAAAATTTTTAAATTACTCCAACAGCTTACTTCATTCATTTTCTGTCACAATAATCAATACAGCTCATTTAGATATAATATTAATATTTCTTTTTTAATCTATATACAGTCATGATCGTTTCAGTTAGATAATAAATTTGCAGAAATTCGCTGAATAGATCAAGAAAGAAGAATGTCGACAAAAAACTTGGAATGGAATACATCATGCAAGTCTCATTCTAATTTCTCTAATATTTTTAGAGGTTACATAGCATGGACATCTTTCTAAAGATTATATGAATAAACTTCGTATAAATTATTCGTTCAGGTGAGCCACCCTTTTCTCAGGTATTCATTCATTATTTTGTGATAATTTTTTTGGAGTTGAACATTGTGAACATATTTTTATCTGCTATATAATATAATTTATATTAATTTTATAAGAGATTGTAAAAGTCTTAATTAAGAAAAATGGTGTTTTGAAAATTGAATTAAATAGAAATTTTTTACAGAAACGCTTTCAAAATTGAGGAACTATTATTTCCTGGGAGCCTTAATGTTTGGATATTGGATATAATTTGAAAGTATAAGTTAAATTTATTTAATTGACATTAGATGAACTGAAAGAAAGAAGATTTTATGTTTACTATTTCTAGAAGTATACAAAATTAAAAAGATGTAAATTATCAATAATATTGCATACCGTTATAGGTTTGGAGTTTAACTTTTGATAATAATGGTGTAAAATTAAAATGATATTTTCTAAATAATGCTTCATTTAATTCACACCTTATTCTCTTACGTCTTCCCTTCTCAAGTTTTTTAAAAACAATATCTGATTATACTTGCAAACTAAAATTGAATAGTTATTCTTTGGCTTTAGAAATTGAGGAATTTTTGAGACCTGCGAATAACCTAGGAAATTTGGAAATAGGACATACAATATCAAATAAGCACCGAGAATTTTTTTAATTGGTTGTCTCACCTGCATCCGATGAATTCGCCATAATTTTGTTTCCGACAGTCTTCCGAATTTTAGTATTTAAGAAATTGAATACATGTCGAATTTTCAACATGTAGACTGTATCTTATCGTCAATTTAAAAGAATATTGTAATACGATCATAATAAAAAATGTCTTTGTATAATTCTTTAGGCCACGTAAAAAAATTGTTTGAAAACATCATTGTAAAAATATTACCGATATTGTAAAAAT
>JBAGKK010513002.1:0-13849 GCA_037177015.1 Euceroptres primus
TTGAAATCTTTAATAAAACCATGTTTCACCATCATATACTCAAAAATACGATTTTTTAAGGTTATGTCGAAAACCAACAGTGAAAGGTACTATTTTGACATCAGATTCGGATTCAGCGTCTCAAAATGCATAGGAATACATGTGTCTCGTCGAAAGTACCAGACTTTTTTTTTGTGTGGCTGTGTTAACTTAGTACTAACATCATATTAGATTTGCAAACTGTTTACTACTTGGCAACATTGATAATGATAACCAAACTTATATTTTTTTAAATTACTCCCCGGATTAAATTCTCAAGGTGTTGCAAAAGGAACCTCCCAATTTCTCTTGTTTTTTTACAGGAATTCAAAGAAAAGAACTAATGCAAATAATACTTTTTTTTTCAATATCCGGAAAAAATAGTTATTCAGATAAAACCATGAACAGCGTAATGGTTCTTCAAGAAAAGTTCTAAAGTGTTCGGTTGTATTCCCTATTTAAAAAAATTCTGACAAAAAACAAATAAATATAGTGTAATTATTTTCCCGGGTTTAATTGTTATAAATTATAGAAGAATTTTGCCACAAAAATAGGCAAAAAGTAGAATATTCTTATTTTAGCGTACGGCAACTTATTCTGGGATTTAAATATTTTTGTCATTATGTCGGACGATGTAAGCGCTGTCAAGTGGCGATTTTTGACAGTGGAATTTGGCAACTCTGGATGACAATGCCTCTCTCACCAAAAGGGGTTTACATGCGCTTTTGTTTTGTCACAAATGGATTCGTGTATTTCTGCTTTTTTATTTGCTGTAGATTTCGTTTTTCGCGTGCGAAAGTATTATGGAAACCATGAATGCTGGTATTTTTTTTGTTTATGACTTATCACTATCGCATGGAAAAAAGTGACCACAGTGAAGGAAAAAGGCGTTGCTTCTTTTGTGGCGGAAAGTGAAAAAAGTAATGATGGAAAAGCAGCCATATTAACTGGTCTACTGACGGTGACTGTTCACGCAATTGCCGCAAAAAGTATTGTAATGAAAAATTCGTTAACTCTCGAGTAATAGCATCTCAACCATCAATCTTCGCCGATGCTGTTGTTCAGCCTCCCAGAGAGGACAATGAAAATTCCGTTTTTAAAAATAAGTGCTTGTTTTGCGATGAAAACATAACGCAAGAATTCATCGACCGTAAAAGGAGAAAATCGGCTGAGAAACGCATCCTGGTGCACACCATTCGGTTTTCAAAAACACAAGATATCATAATACATGCAGCCAATCGTCACAATGATGGTTGGAGTGAAAAGGTAACATTACTAGCCAATGCATTTACATTAAAAAAATGATTCTCCAGAGTTCTATTTACAACTATTCGCAGTACTCAAAAACTCGAAAATTTATCCTCATGACTTTTTTTGATAGAAGGAAAATTATCAGAGTTACCATATAGCATTTTCAAAATCCAAAAAAACAAACGAAAGTTAACATTTTAAGCCAAACAACGCACGGTGTGAAAAAAAGTCAAGAAAAGAAAAACGTTGTTTTTTGAAAGCCCTACAAGATTATCATAATAACTTTTTAAACTTTTTTGAAAAATTGAAAATTTAAATTTTGATCGCACAAAAAATAATGAATAATCAAAAATTCAATTTTTCGGTCAAACTATGCAAGATACGAAAAAAGATGGATCAACAACCCAAAAAAGATCTACAAATTTGTTATAAACTCTTGTTATAAGAATATATTAAAAATAAAAAAATGAACTTTTTGCAAAAAGGACACAAGCTACAATAACATTTAATTTAACAAAATTTTTTGCCTAAATTATATCTAAAAATTTTCTTAGAACCACTTTACGTTAGGATGCGTATTTTTAGTTTAAATCGTAAAAAATAACATTGGAAATAAACAAATTAAATTTATGAAAAACGGCACAAGTCGCAATAAAATTTTTAATAACAAAATTGTTTTTCAGGGTAGCTGAGAATAAAATTTAATGCAAAATAAGAAACAAATATTAAAGTAATCATGTTGAATAAAATTTGTACGTTATGTTGCAATATCTGAATAAGCAATCCCAGATCGAGGTACAGAAATAAATGTAATATACATTTGATATAATAGTGTTGAACATAATGTAGAAAAGTTCACATTTTGGACAAAATCGAGTGCGAATCACGAGATACGTGATGAGAATGTGTTCGTTAAAGCCAAAGGAGCTTTAAAAAAAGAGAATTCACAATCACCAAATGACAGTTGTCGATGCTTTGACCTTTAATTTTAAAATTTCTGTGCACAAATGTTTGGGAAATATAAAGACCGAGCGCGAAGCGCGAGAACCAGCAGTCGCGCGCCGTGGGCGCGCTCAAACTTGCGAGCGAAGCGAGCCTCGCGCGTAGCGTGCGATGAGAATGTGCCCGCGCAGCGGACAGATTTCTTTTTCTTCGATTGGAATTCCTTATTTTCAAAATATTTTCTCTTTTGTACATTTTTCAACTCTTCTATGGGCTCTGAATCCATTTTCTCGAATTCAATTCAAACGTGAAAATTCTTTTTTTAGGTGTTGTCTCGTATCAACGGTAAGAATTTGTGTGATGAAATTCAACGGAATGAATTTGTGTGAATTTTGTGTATACCACCGACAGTGCTACACCAAATTTTTCTATCCCGAGAGATCGTGTGGAATCACCGTTGGTCGATCGTTACAGCACGATGTATCCGACGCCATGAAGAAAATATTCAGCCACATTGATGAGAACAGCGGCCAATGCCAATTTTCTTTGAACGAATTGTCAAATATTTGCGAAAATCCCCCATCACCTTCAACAATTAAGATCAAGTTGAAAGAACACTACGGAGAGGATGTCGTAATTACCAGTCAGGTTGGTCGTGCGCCTATTGTTGACCGACGAGCTTGAAGAGCTCAAACGGCTTGTTTGTAAAGCAGCATCCATCAACAATGAAGATATAGCTTCGAAAATTAACGACACCGATTATTACCCCAACCCCGAGACCTTTTTGGATGACGCAGACAAAGATATTCCGGAGACATTAATGTTGCTACTTAACGAAATTATTTTGAAAACCAAATGTAAATCCAGGGACAAGTACGTCGTTAAGTGCACAGCCATAGCTCACGCGATAATAGCGGCAGCCAGACCACGATCTTTCTTGTCGAGTTGACAAGTCAGTCTTGCGGCACCTTTGCACTCCCAGTACGGATCAAAGCAGCTGATCAATCTCTGGGCATCACTAGGTTTTTGCGCTTCTTACGACGAAGCTGAAAACTTCCAACTTTTAACAATGATATACGGTGAGCCCGAAGCAATATCTGGATTTGCTCAGTATGTTGCGGATAATGCCAACGTTCGCATTCTTGACAGACTCGGTACATTCCATGCTATAGGAATTATTGAATGCAGAACACTGAAGTTAGAGTCAACGAAAACATCCCTTGAAATTTTCCGGATCACAAGTTTACCTGCGTCGATCGTCATTGGCGATTTTGGACAAGTTGCAATACAGATCTTCAAGACACGGCCCTCTCCAGCGGCGAATTCCCTGCAAAAAACCCTCGTTGCTAAAATAACTAACGGACCTATAATCGCGCAAGCCTGAGATATTCTGTGGATGTTTAGAAAAGAAAGAGAGTTTCCAAACATCGGTGGGTGGAACTGTTTCATGACTAATTTGACGTCACAAAGAGAATTCGCGGTATCTGAAGTCATCCCGATGCCATTCGTTAATGCTCCGCTTTCGGATTACAACACGGTGTACACGACTTTACTCTGCGCGGCGGAGAGAGCACGCTCAAGAAAAAAGTAACGTGTTTTATCACTTTCGACTAACCCTTGTACCAAAAGGCTCGCGATATCGTCTCTTCTAGTTCTGATCCTCGTCTCAAAAACGTTATTGTTCGTCTTGGTGGCTTCCATTTACTGATGATGACTGGACATGCCTACGCAAGAGCTGTAAGGGGTCATTTTTTAGTGCATGTGTCTCTGTGCCGCATTGTCATGGAGAAAATAAAGTTCTCCGAGGAAGACGTCACTGCGATGGAGGAATGTCTATTGGACCTGGACGGAGGAGAAGTCGAAGTTAATCTCAATAGGGAGATATTCAGCGGTATTGTGAGCAAATTCGAGGGAGATATTCGAAATTTAAAGAACAACGGGCCGACTCCTGCTTTGTGGGTGCAGTATTTCCGAATGATATCTTTAGTGAAACATTTTATTGAAGCTGAACGAACTGGGAATTGGGAATTGCACCTAGCGACTATGTACAGAGAGTACAACAGCTTCGTTGGAAAAGGCTGCTTTACTGTCAGACGTTCGCAGAAGTTTTGGGCAGGAATTTGGACTGATATGACCATCGAGCAAACCTTGATGAGGTTGATGAAAGTTCAAGGTGGATTGACCCATGGTCGAGGGTACATCCACAACGTTTTAGCGAAGTTAATTCTAGGATTTCCATTCACGCACAGCGTTTCAGAAGCTGTTAAACGATTTTGCGGAGTGTTTTCATTAAGAACTGAGCAGCATGTAGATGTTCGACCATCACGCATCGCAAGGCACGACAGAGACTGCGAAAAATTGACTCAATGGCTGTCGAATCATCCTCCTTTTCCAGCCCTCGATAAAATCGTGTCATTAGGGACCGGTGTAGTTGGTAGTGAGAATATCAATTACTTTAATGCCGCAGAAGTTGGAAAAGCCGGAATGAAGGACGCAGTGGGAAAAACATTTACCGAGCTTTCGTTTTCAAAAAAAGGGTCATCCCACTCTCAGTAATGTCATCAGCTATTAAAATTGCGGACGATATTGTTCCAATTGATCCTTTTCTGTTGTACCAAAGAATTTGTTTTGCCAAAAGCTCCTAAGATGACTTGAAGAAATTCATGGAATTCGAACTCGCTCCTTACCCTCTGGCACTCTTTGATGAGCGTGGGATGCGAAAATCTTCCAAATCTGCTTTTGTACTCATTGTTCTCACAAGAAAAAGACGACGCCGTTGACGGTGGCCTCTTAATTCATAGAATATTCTGGAGAAAAGGTTAAAAATTTCCGGCCATTCTGGATCGTTATGCGCAGTACTTGGAAAAACACTACCAACCTGCGATTGTGGTGTTTGACGGGTACTCGGAGAATGTGTCTCAAAGTCAAACAAAAGCAGCGAAGAGACTTGGACGATCATTGAAATTCACGTCAGCCGACATGATATTTGAAGATTCGATGATTGTGCAGGTGTCGCAAGAAAAGTTCCTATCGAACGAAAGGAACAAATCAAGATTAATCGAGAAATTAAAGGACACATTTTCGCGGCGAGGAATATTAGTTGAACAGGCGGAAGAGGATGCAGACACTCTTGTAGTGTTTAAAGCCTTGTAGATGTCATCGGACTACGAGAACGTTGTCATCGTCGGAGAGGACATCAATTTGCTCGTTATTCTGTGTGCGTCAGCCAAAGAACATCAACAGTACATGTACTTGATGAAGCCGGGAAAAGGAAAAACACCACTACGTCTGTTCTCTTCAAAAAGCCTAAAGAATCCAACCTTAACTGATCACATACTGATCTACCGTGCATTCGGTGGGTGCGATACGACCTCATCGTCATTTAATTAAGGGAAATTGAAAATCACAACGTTGCAAAAAAATGAGGACCTTGCAGATGCGTTTGAGGTTTTTAGAAAGGAGAACGTTATTGCTGACGAAATCGATGATGTCGGGGAGAAAATTTTTGTAGCGCTGTATGCAGGCAAAAACGAAGAATCTCTCAACACCCTACGCTACCATTGTTTTTGAAGGGCAATAACCAAGAGCAAATTTAATCTGTCGTCCCTACCACCAACAAAAGCTGCAGCGAGGCAGCATTCTCTGAGGTGTTACCTCCAGGTTCAAAATTGGATGGGTCAAAATATCCCCAGCAGAATCCTCAGGCTGGAAAACCAGCGTCTACGGCTTGACACCGATAACAACACTGAAAGAACCAGCTCCAGCTGAGTTATTACAGTTTATCTTGTGTCCATATTAAAAGGGATGTTGGGAGGATGCACTTGCAGAAAAGCCGGACTAAAATGTTCCGATATTTGTCTAAATTGCCGTGGCCAAGCGTGTACGAATGCTAAGGAGGCAGACATAAACGACTCCGAAGACGACGACGAAGAAACCGTGAACCAAGACCGATGGAATCTCCAAAGCAAAGGACTTGATCAGAACGTTGACGTAAACCTTGATTATGTGGATGACCCGTCCGTGAAATTTGATCAGGATTCCAGACCAACGAGCATAGCAGAGGATTTGTCACGTCTGCAAGACAATGTCTTGCACAACGAAGACTCTTTCGACTTGGAAGATCCGTCGACTTCTTGACAGGAAAGAGTGAAACGTGGTAGACTGGTGTAAAATATTTCTTTCAAAATAAACTACCTATAATTGTTCCTAAAAAGTAGAAATAACGAACTTCCGGGTTGCAATTCCTGCAGAAGTTGTATTGTGTTTGCAAGGCTTAACGTTTATTTTTGAACTTGAAATATCTCACAAAAATCAGTAATTTTAGCGTCACTTCACTTTCAACAGAATTTTCAATCCTAATGCGAAGGACGGAATAAAAAATGTAGAGCATTTTCGTTTTATAAGAAAATTTCTACGAACCTTTCGGATGCAATGTGTCGTATATATTTCCTGTACTTTCTGTTCTTTAATTTGTCAGATTTTTGGATTTATATATTTTACGGTTGAAAATATGTTGTCTCTGAATTCGAATCTGCTTTTAATAATAACCAACAAATTCTTCAATTTCCATATTGGCTACGAATCTATACGGATTATGTACAGATTATATAATATGAATAATAAATCAACCGAAAATTGTTTTAAAATTTCAAGCTTAAATTTTAGAATAGCCTAAAGTAAAATATGTGTTTCATAGTACTATGTTACCGGTGTTTACAGTCCTCAAAATTTGTTTCCCACTAGAAGCTCTTAGACAAACCTATCAGTAGAGAACGGCGAAACGTCATTTTCACTCAAACATTAAGTGTGTTTACATTCAATGTGAAAAATTTACTCTCATTTAAACTCACGAACGGCTTTTGAAAAATTAAAAAAGGTAAACTGAATATTATAATAGAAATTTTGTTTTCATAACTCAGTTATCGGAAGTTCTACTTTTGATGCTGGATGGAGCGCGTTGAAAGTAGAGTTTCAAACCTTTAGGGCTAAAATACTAATCTTGACTCGCTCCACAGAAATATCGAATCAAAATTACGGTAGATTCGTTCTAAAAATTGTCGTCTCTCGTCCCTCGATATGCAATACACTAAACAGTTACATGGGAGGAAAGGCAACATCGTTATTTATTCACACTTGTCTTATAATATACAATTGTCTCGCAAATTGTCTTAATTTTCCAAATGAATTAAAAATTTTAATCATGCTCCGATTACCTTATAAAAATTATCAAACGGAAAAAAATTATTCACTTATCAAAAAATTTTCACGCCATTCCTTAATTGCATATTGTTACTCGTTTTTTAAAAAAATTTTCCTTTTTCTTCTACACCGGCAGTAATTTTATTACTTTCGAAAGCTTTTTTAAAGAAACGAGAAACCATCAGAAAACCTCGAAAATTATATATAATGCATTTCGTTATCGAATCAAAAAAACCAGTAAATCCGTTACAAACTATATGGAACCCTTTAATAGTAAGAAAAAATCCTTTTGCAACACCTTGAGAATTTAATCTGGGGAATAATTTAAAAAATTATAAGTTTGCTTATCATTATCAATGTTGCCAAGTAGTTATTATTATTATATGGGCAGGGCTAATAAAAGAACCCAAAGCACTGCGGTAAAACCTATTGTACTATGTCGGTTACATTATACATCACATAAAAGACAAGTCTTCGCCATGAAGGCGTATATTACTCCATAGGGAATGTCATCAAACTCTTCCGGGATTGAAAAGTAATCCCCAAGATACCTCTCTCTGAGTGTAGCCAGCGCATTACACTCACACAGAACGTGATGCACGGTTTCTTCAGAGTAACTGCACTTACGACACCTAGGTTCGACTTTAACCCCCTATGTGTGCAAATGTTTATTCAGGTAATCAGTTATTTATCACTCAGTACGATTTGCAAAATGCTTGTAATTTTTGGCTAGTTTACAAAAGTAACTAATTTGCTTAATTGCAATTTTAATATTATTGCCGGTCGAGTAACGTTTTGCAAATTTGATAATTTTCAGATCTCGGCATTTCTAACGTTTGCTACACAAAAACGCAACCTTCGCAATTTTCGCTGGAATTTTAGGAGTCGAATTGCAAAAAATTTAACAATAATTTAAAAAACGATAATTTGCGTTATGTATTTAGTTTTGCAAATTATACAATAGTCTCTTCTCAATTGAAAAAATCAGAAACAACATTTTGCAAAACCTTCAGTATTTTCGCTAGGGAGTGATTAACAAAATAATAGTTTGTTTATACTTAATCATGTTGCCGCATCACGAACGTCTTGCAAATTTAATACAGGATAGAGACTGAGTTTATAATTACTCACTCAAGTTAGCAAAATGTTTTGAATTTTCATGGAGCAATGGGGGGCAAATTTTACAAATTAATGTTTTTAAACAAATTGCCAACCCGATCACGTTTTGCAAAACTTTATTTTATGTTCTACATATGAAAAAACCAATATACAATTTTTTTGAAGACCTTCGGAATTTTTGTTAATTGATTAGCTATTTCCACTGGTCTACACCCTTATTATCCTCAAGTTTTCAAAATGGACCTAGAGGTGGTTTCAAAAAGAATTTCCAGAAATTGTCGAAAATGACAATATTCAAAGTATCAAAGTCCCCAAAAAAATTTTATCTGCATTTCTGACTATTAGGATCACATCCGACAACCCTCCTGAAGCACCCATATTATTCACAAGCTTCAAATTAGACCTAGAGGTGGTTTCAAATAGAATTTTCAGATAAATGTCAGAAATGACAATTTTCAAAGTATCACAGTCCCCGAAAAATTTTTAACTGTATTTCTGACTATAAAGATCAAGTCTGGCATCCTTCCTGAGGCACCCATATTACCCTAAAGTTTTCCAAATGGACCTAGGGGTGGTTTTAAAAAGAATTTCCAGATAAATGTCAAAAATGACAATTGCCAAAGCATTAAAGTCCCCAAAAAGTTTTTTATTTCATCTCTAACTCTTCAGATCACACCCAAAGACTCACCTGAGGCACCCCTATTACCCACAAGTTTTGAAATTAAACCTAAGAGTGGTTTCAAAAAGAACTTCCAGATAAATGTAAAAAATGCCAATTTTAAAAGTATCAAAGTCCCCCAAAATTTTTTATTGCATTTTTAAACTATTGGGATCACATCCGACAACCCTTCTGAGGCACCCCTATTATCCTCAAGTTTTTAAAATGGACATAGGTGTGGTTTCAAAAAGAACGTCCAGATAAATGTCAAAAATGATCATTTTCAAAGTATCAAAGTCCGCAAAAAATATTTAACTGCATTTCTGAATATTGGGATCACATCCGATAACCCTTTTGAAGCACCCCTATTATTCACAAGTTTTCAAATTAGTACTAGAGGTGGTTTCAAAAAGAATTTTGAGATTAATGTCAAAAATGACAATTTTCAAAGTATCAATTCTCCAAAAAATTCTTAATTGCAGTTCTGACTATTGCAATCAGATCCGATAACCCTCCTGAAGCACCCCAATTATCCTCAAGTTTTTAAAATGGACCTAGGGGTGGTTTCAAAAAGAATTTCCAGACAAATGTCAAAAATGACAATTTTCAAAGTATCAAAGTCCCCAAAACATTTTGTCTGCATTTCTGACTATTGAGATCACATCCGACAACCTTTCTGAGGCATCCCTATTATCCTCAAGTAATTAAAATGGACCTATGGGTGGTTTCAAAACGAACTTCCGGATAAAAGACAAAAATGACAATTTTAAATGCATCAAAGTCCCCAAAAAATTTTTATCTGCATTTCAGACTATTGGGATCATATTCGACAACCCTCCTGAGGCACCCCTATTATCCACAAGTTTTGAAATTAAACCTAGGGCTGGTTTCAAAGAGAATTTTCAGATAAATGTCAAAAATGACAATTTTCAAAGTATCAAAGTCCCCAAAAAATTCTTAATTGCAGTTCTGAATATTCTGATCAGATCCGACAACCCACCTGAGGCACTCCTAATATCCTCAAGTTTTTAAAATAAACCTATGGGTGGTTTTCAAAAGAATTTCCAGATGAACGTCCAAAATGACAATTCTCATAGTATGATAGTCTCAAAAAAATGTTTAATTGCATTTAAGACTATTCAGATCATATCCGACAACCCTCTTGAGGCACCCCTATTATCCTCAAGTTTTCAAAATAGAGCGAGGGGTGGTTTCAAAAAGAACTTCCAGATAAATACCAAAAAAGACAATTTTCAAAGTATCAGAGTTCCCAAAAAATTTTAATCTGCATTTCTGACTATTCTGATAGTAAGGCACCCCTATTATCCTTAAGTTTTTAGAATGCACTTAGGAATGGTTTAAAGACAAACTTCCAGATAAATGTCAAAAAAGACAATTTTCAAAGTGTCAGAGTATTAAAAAATTTTTATTTGCATTTCTGAATATTCAAAATACATTAGACGACCTCCCTGAGACACCTTTATTATCCACAAGTTTTAGAATTAAACATAGTAGTGGTTTTAAAAAGAATTTCCAGATAAATGTCAATAGTGACAATTTTCGAAGTCAGAAAAGCAATTAAAAATTTTTTGGGGACTTTGATACTTTGAAAATTGTTATTTCTGACAATTATCTAGAAACTCTTTTTGAAACCACTACTAGGTTTAATTTAAAAACTTGTGGAACATAGAGGTGCTTCAGGAGAGTTGGCGAATGTGATCCATATAGTCAGAATTGCAGATAAAAAATTTTGGGGGTCTTTGATATTTTGAAAATTGTCTTTTTTGACATTTATCTGGAAATTCTTTTTGAAACCACCTCTAGGTCTAATTTGAAAATTTGTGAATAATAGGGGTGCTTCATGAGGGTTTTCCGATGTGATCCGAATAGTCAGAAATGCAGAAAAAATTTTTTTGGGACTTTGATACTTTGAAAATTGTCATTTTTGACATTTATGTACAAATGCTTTTTGAAACCACCCCTATGTTAATTTGGAAAACTTGAGGATAATAAGGGTGCCTCAGAAAGGATTCCGGACGTGATTTTAATAGTCAGAAATGCAGTTAAAAATTTTTTGGGGACTTTGATACTTTGAACATTTTCATTTTTGACAATATTCAGAAATTCTTTTTGAAACCATCCCTAGTTCCATTTTGAAAACTTGAGAACAATAAGGGTGCCTCAGGAGGGTTCCCGGATGTGATCCCAATACTCAGAAATGCAATATAAAATTTTTTGGGAAAGTGGACTTCAATTCAGAATATGTTTCTTCCGCATCATAGTGCATATTATGAAACAAACTATGACATCCAGCAAACGTTTATCAATTTACTTTCACACTATGAACATAGATTCCAATATAAGATATTTTGGTTCATAGAACGTTCTTTTGACGGATGCTTCAACACTCTAGAAACGGCTTCTGCTGGACTTTGCCTCTTAATGGTTGGGATAATATAACTACCAATATAATTATATAATTATTATTTTATATATTTTGTAATTATAATGATTAAATATATATATGGAACAAAAGTTTAAAGTCATTACAGAAACCCGCCTTAAAAGATTTGACGTATAGTAGTTGGACCAAATCACCAAGATATACCTGTATAATATTTATCACCAGTTGCAAATTAAATGCTTTGTATACTCACAGCTTTCTGCGCAATCATGCATGTGTTATAAAAAAATATATATTATGACTGCCGATGGTGCAAAAGTTGGAAAATCCAAGGGAAGTGACTCTGTCGGAAATCTTGACGATTTCTAGACGACATCGTCTAGAAACATATCGTCTTGAATGGACCCCCTGCTAGACTATAACTTGACGATTTCTAAACTCAGAAGGGTCTCATACAGAATAGCTTTATCAGGGTGATTTATGGCAGTCAGGCCTTTCTTTCCATAAAGGGTCGTCATAAATCCCTAAGGGACCTAAGGATCGTCACTAATCCCTTTTTACAATTCGTAAATTATTTATAATATTTATTTACATAAACATTACAGTTAACTTTTACGTCTTCACCTCTTTATATTTCTTGCTTATTATTTATATTTACACAGTACATCCCTTTGATGGAAATTCTAAAAATGATAACCGTTTTTAGCTATCTCTTACCGTTTACGCGATACTTGACACTTATTCTAATTTTGAACTTTTTAAAACAAATTTTAGATGCTTGTAATCGTGAAAATCCATAGGATCTGAATTTTCAAACATCAATTGTCTAACTAAAAAAATGCAAAAAATTTTTTTTCATCACTTTTAATCCACTTTACCCGGCTCAAGGATTTATTGCAGAGTTCGTGGAAAAGGTTCTCGCTTGGGACTCGGTCGGATCTACGGCTGTCGTAAATCAGTGACCAGGAATAGAGGACTAAAATCTGAAATAAAAATTTTTTGCAGTTTTGGGATTAGCAAATTGATAGTAAAAAATTCATAATCCACGTATTTTTAAGATTACAAATATCTAAAACTTTCCTTAAAAGGTTAAAAATTTCAATATTTTAATTGTGGTGTTATGATTCGAAAATATAATTAATAATAAATATAAATAAGTAAATATTTAAATTTATGAACAATGTTTAAATAATTAATTATATTAATTTATCAAATAAATAATACATTAATATTTATAATTAATACGTTTAAATTAATTAATTGAATAAATTTAAAAAATATTTGAAAAATAAATAATATTAATGTTAGGTATTTAATGACCAACGAAACTCGACTAAAAATTAAAAAGAAAAATTGGGAGGGAACTAAAGCTTAAACAGAGCTCCTTTATTGCTGAAAATAGGACGAGCATCAGGTGGCACATTAGTACACAATAGAGAGTCATAAATCTGTTGGTCACTAGTATACCTGGCTGCAGCGGTAAAACCTACTTGACGCCCACTAGATGATTTCTAGACAAACCCTCAACAAGGCGACACCCATAAAATTGTCCTAGACGTTCGCTAGAGGAGCAGAGTCTAGAAAGTATCTAGAAATCGTCAAGATTTCCGGCAGGGGAGGGGAACTTGCCATAAACTTGATTGCCGAACTGGAGTGATACAATAAATTGTGATTTTTCGCAGAAATGACCCTATTTTCGGCTGTAATCCCGATAAAATCGAGTAAAATCAAGAAATGGATAGCATCACGTGATTCAGCGTTGAAAAATAGTGCCAAATCATGTGCGGCCTCTAATTACACAATAAACATTATTTTTGGTATATTTTTAAAATAATTTTTTGTCCTAATTTCCTTATTTTCCATCTAATTTTGCAAGTTTTGGTATTCATTCGACGCAGAATTTAATTGTCTACAACTTTTCTGTTGATCAACAAATTTTTTAGATGGTTTCAATGGGCTCTGCTTTAAAAATATGTCAAAAAACATGAATTTTCGAGGGTTTTTGATGATTAGGCGGCTAGTTAGCTATTTTAGGTACATGAACATGGGTTATTCAAGAATCAGCGCGAAATTTCCTATAAATATGGAGTGACGCGATTTTTTTCCATTTTTGCCCCATTGTGCGGCGTACGGTAAGCAGCGAGCGCGCGCGCAGCGAAAATCGGTTACAGCTCAAGACAGGCAGAAGTAAATTTTTTTGGTATGATATTCACATTACAGAGCAAGGTCTAAGCGTTAAGGGGGGTGGGGGTAGGGTT
>JBAGKK010513013.1:0-13849 GCA_037177015.1 Euceroptres primus
TGTGAAAGGTGATTTTTAGCGCACTTGACTTTTCTCACTCGCTTCGCTCGTGCGCTAAATAATCACCTCTCACACACTTATCGAAATGTACTATTAAACCCTAAATGTTAGGAATAAAAAACTGATGAATCAGCCATTTTCCCAGAAAAATGTCAATAAATTTTGTGAGGTCGTGTGCCTTGGGGTCGTTTGCCCTAGAAAAAAGGGTCTTCATGTGATGCAGCACCTGTGAAAAATGAGGATCATTCCTTTCTCAAGTGAGATGAGAACAGTCCTCAAGTGAAACTGCTGCTCCTCCTTGAAAGAATAACAATAAGGAACAAGGAAGAAAGAAAAAAGGAAAAATGGAAGCATAAAACCTATCCGAAGAAGAAACATCTGCCTGTCGGGTGCTTCGGACTCGTGCCATGCTTCACACACATTCTCATAAATACACTCAAATTTACACAATTACATCGACTTAAACACGAACATGCGAGACACGCGCCCTTATCGTGGACTTCTACACCTGCCTGGCATTTTTTTCAGGACACCTCCAGTCATCATTTTAGCCAGCTGCGACCAAATTATGGTAATTTGCAATCTCAGTGAGATTTGTTTTCGTTTATGGTCGTGCAATTTCAAATTTTTACCATGCACGTTAAAAAAATATTTGCTACGGTTTTTGAATAGGGCTAAAAATATTTTAGGAGGTACCAAAATAACTACCGTAGAAAATGTCTTCAGTTAGCGCAATGTCATTAAAGGTCAAAATAGGGAACAATAATAGATTTTTTCTTTGATTAGAAATTTAAATTTCTTAAAGAGTCATCCCTTGCAAAGAATAATTATATAATCTTTGCAAAAAAGACAAATAGATTTTTCATCACCAAAGGCTCAAAAATTGTTATTAAATTCTCAGCATCATATGAGAAGGTATTGGGTTTTTTTTATTATCAGAAGCTCCAAAATTTGTATTTCTGATTTGAATGAGGGTAAAAGTTGCATATTATCCACATTTATACCTGTTTAATAAGAACGATGATTTTGTCCCTTTGGGGTCTAGGATATTGATTCTGATGCTAAATCAATTTTTTTCGAAAGCGTTTATTTCTTCACAGACATTTATATATTTGAAAAAATTATTTAAATGAATCTCGTATATCCTCCAGCATTTAAAGTTAACATCTAAGTAATTGAAATAAAAAACTGGGATACAACTGAGTAAAAGATAAAAAGTTGATTTAACATCATAACCAATATCCTGGGCCCCAAAGGCTCAAAATCATCGTTCTTGGTTCAAAGGAGCTTCAAAAATGCAATAACAACCGAGTAAAATATAAAAAATTGATTTAATATGATAATCAATATTCTAGGTCCCAGAGGAACAAAATCATCGTTCTTAGTTCAAAGGAACTTCAAAAATGCAATGTAACTTCAAAAATGATACCTGTTAAATACATATCACACAAAAAAAATTCTTATGCTTCTGCATTGATGTTAAAGTAGTGAGTAATCGAAAAAATTACAAAATATTTCGCATTTATTGTTATTCCAGGGTCAGAAATCGTTATTTTTGAATTAGATAAACAGTAAAAGTGGTGTACTGTATTGAAATATGTAACTCATAAGTATGGTATTTATTAACCCTATAGCGCCGTATGTAGCATTTGCTACGTTCGAACTCGGTTCGAAGAATTTATATTTTTTGTAATAGTTCTACCAATTTTAATTGAAAAAATTTTGAAAAAATTTACAGGCATTACTGCATCCTAAGAAAGGTTTTCCGAAAAGAAATTCATTGAAAAGTTGATTTATTTAGCTTTAAAAATTCAAAAGTAGCATTTTTCAAAAATTTACATGCGGAAAAACATATACAAGTTTAAAAAAATAATTTTCTTCACGTAAAAAGAGGTGCCGGTCTTTTAGGGGGAAAAAATTGTATGTTCCCACCAAGCCAATTTATTATTAATGCTGAAGTCAGAAATATAAAATTATAAATTCCACGAATATTTTATCTTAGTTGAAAAAATTTATTGTTAAAATGCAAGCTGACATAGGTGCAAAAATTATATATAATAAAAATATCATTTGGATGCTGACGGTGAGATTGGCTTAGTCACAAAAAATGAAATCAATGTATCATTGAACCAGACGTTTCGGCCTGGAATATGGGCCCTCATCAGTGATTTATTTTTGAAATATGAGTACAAAAAATGTTGGTTCGTGGACATATATAATTTTATAGTAAATAAATAAAGTTTTTGGAGATGAAAAAATTATTATATTCTTTAACTAAAAAACATTCGTTGATTCAACACAATTAATAGAAGAAATTAATACGTAATTATAAACTTGAAGGACAATAACGTAACAATATGATTAATAATAAATGAAGTACGATGACATTTCGATAAACGCATTTATATGTAAGTGTTATTGAAGCTAAAATTAGACTTTGATAACTCATGAAGAAAAAAATATTTCTATATACATATTTAAAAAAAGTATGTTTTTGGTGACGAAATTTCGCTAAGAAGAGAAGAGTTGTTTGTACATAGTTATTATTTATAAAAATAATTACAAATTTTATCAAAATTTGTAGGTCTCATCAATTAGTGGAGAAGCTCAGCTTACAAAATCATAAGAATGGGGCTATTTTAACTGAGGGTCGATATAACTCCTTTATTAACATAATAAAAATATCATATAAAAAATATATAATAATTTATATATGAATTGTATACAAAAGTTGTTTTTATAGGTATATATTATAATTATAGGTATATACCTATAGTATTTTATAGGTATATACCTATAATTATAAATAATTATAGGTATATAATTATAAATAATAATAGGTATATAATTATAAATATAAAAATATAATTTTTTTCACCTGGAGAGTCACATACATTAAACATGTAACGAACAAACAATAGATACAAGTTTGGAAAATGCTATAAAACTAGCAATAAGTAAAAATTAAAGTTTTGTATTTCTTACGACTTTAAAATTAATGTGGAATACACAATTTTTTTAAAATAGCGATCTTACTTGTTACATATTTCAAAACAATATACAACTTTTATACTTTGTCTGAATCAAAAATAACAATTTGTGACCCTGGAATAATAAGAAATGTGGAATATTTTGTAATTTTTACGAGTATTTATTATACTTTAACATCAGTACAGGAATATGAATGTTTTTAAGAGGTCTGTATGAAACAGGTATAAATGTGGATACACTGTGCAACTTTTACCCCTTATTCAAATCAGAAATATAAATTTTTGAGCTTGTGATACGAGAAAAATGTTCAATATTTCGTGAATTTTATGATTATTTAACATGAGTGCGGCTATATGAAATTTTTTTTGGGATTATATTAAACAGATATTATGTGGATAAAATATGCATTGTTTACACCTTATCCGGATCAAAAATAACAATTTGAACCTTCTAGGATAAAAAAATCTATTATTTTCCCCTATTTTGACCTTTAATGACCTTGCACGAACTGAACACATTTTTATTTGGGACTCATCTTTTACGGAAGTTATTTTGGCACCTACCACAAACTTTTTGGGTCTATTCAAAAACCAAAGCAAATTTTTTTTGATACATCCTAACGTTCGTATTGTAAGGATTCATATTCTAAATATATAAATCATTCGTATTCTGAAATTTTCCTAATTTTAAATTTAATTTTAATTTGCAACTCTTAAAATTTATTTCAATTTTGTCAATTTGTCAACTAATGTTAATCCAAGGATAAAAGAGTATATCAGGAAGAACGAAATTATACTTGTCAGAGATAATTTACACTTTACAGAATGTCTGACCTAATTTTGTAGAAGATGGCTTTGAATATATTGTAGTATAGAATTCAGACAAGGAGAAATGTGGAAAATAAAATGATAATGAAATTATATGAAAGTGCATATAAAAATAATGTCATTCCTGCCCATATTTCATTTCATTTTCATACTACCGTTTTCTCTTCTCGTTTTATTATTCACCATACACTTCAGTTTCTATAATTTTTTTTTCTGTTATCTATGTCGTAGATAATCCAAATTTATTTTTATTGTAGATTCTTCTGCAAAAATAAATTTACAAAAATAAAAAGTTAAGTAAAGGCATTGATGATGAATATTGTTTTGATTCTCTCAGAAAGGAGGAGTTACAAAATCGTTCTCAAAAGTCGAGAAGCGAATTACATCATAAATGGAACTGTTGTTACAAGAGAGAACACACGAGTCTGCTTTCTCAGGTGACTATTCAATTGTTTTCGTGACGACACGATATTCTGATTGCACGAGAAAAATAAGTGATACCAAGAGAAGGGGTAAACATTAAATCTGAGATGATTAAAAGTACAGGGATACATTGTTTGAGTGTAATCACCTCGAATTAAAATCGTTGAGTCAGCGAGATATGTGTTAATTACGAATTTTCTCTTCAAGAGAAGACAAGTTTCATATTGAGAAAAGAATAATGAAAAAGTTAGTCTAATAAAAGTTCCAAGATTTGATGCAGAAATAAACGAAACAAAAATAAAAATAACCAGAAATGATTGACCATCTCAGAAATCGAGCCAATTGAACAATTTAAAATCAGACAGACAATATTATTTTTCTAGTAATAGAAGGCCGACTTAGTAAGAAAGAACACTTTGAACACTACTTACTCACTTAGAATAAAACTTTTTTATTCAACAATAAAAAAGAGAAACAGAAATATAGTCTGAAATAAACTCAGATGAATCAGAGACTAACGGATCAATTTACAATCAAAAAAATAATACTTTTTAAATTTTTGATCATAAGACTTTCCTTTACTTACGAAAACCGTGAGTGAAAACATCTAATAGAAATTTAACTCACCTGAAACAAAAAAAATATTCTTATTAGAATTTGATACTAGAATTTGTAAATTATCTTGTACATTCAGAAAAAATTTTATTTGAATCAAACACACTGTTTCTTTGGATAATAGACAATATGTGGTTATTTCAAACAATTTTAGTTTGTTTTAAGCAAATATTTATTTGATTTGAATAAACGTTTGGTTCAATCTAACAAATTTTTTGATCGACTAAAAAATTTGGTTGAATAAACCAAATTTTTGATGGAGTCAACTAAAACTTTGTTTGAGTCAACTAAAACTTTGAGACAACTCAAACTTTGTTTGAGTCAACCAAAACTTTGGTTGACCATATATTTATTTATTTACACATTTATTTGGTTGATGCAACCAAATTTTGGTTGAATCAAAGAAACTTTTTTCTGAGTACTGAGAAAAATAGATAGTGAAAACGAGGGGAAGTTAATATCTGGATATTGAACTATGGGACAGCTATTTAAGATATTATGGTGTAATATCTAGATATGATTTAATATATGGGTAATTATTAATATATGGGTTAATAATTATTCATATATGGGTAATTCTCCACAGACAGGGCACTTTGGTGTCTATGGATTATATTATTAAAACTTCTGATTGTATTATTGTAAAACTTGGTACAGATCTTCATTTTAGTACCTCATAATAAGTTCCGTAGTAAAAAAATATTATGTATCCAAAAAGCGGTTTTAAGAGAAGTCCGCACATGCCTGAGGCATATTTTAGAGTCACGTAGGAAATAAATAATGAACTACTTTAAAATTTATGCTCACCCATGCTCACCTATGTCACACTGAGTCAGTATGGCCCTGAATTTTTTCTTCTTCTCAAACTATCTCATCCTAGCTAAGAGAATTAAAGAAATAATAATTTTAAATGGTTTTCGTGAAAAATTTTTTTTTGAAAAACTTAACTTTTTCAAGAATTTTTTTAAACATAATGCCACTTTAATTGTTATTTTATCCTAATGTTAATACAGTCTACAATGTTTAAACTTTATTCCAGGATTTTTTTGGATTCAATAAAACTGTTAGTCTTTAAACTACAGCTCATCAAAAATTGACTCGGGTCATAGTGACCCAGTGTGACGGTCTCGTTCGAAAAAAGAGGTGTGACTGTCTAGGGTTAAAATTAGACTTAAAAAGTTCAATTTTTGTCATTGATATTTTTATTTTAATGCAATATACACTATATATGCACACAAATATGTCTTCGCAAATATTTTTGAGGTTATGTCGATACATAAACAGCTGTCGTTTAATAAGCAAGAATACCTTTTTGCATCATGTTTTGGCGTAGAATTGAAGAAAAAACATCTCACTACTCACCCTTAAAGTTTTAAGTATAAAAATTAAGAACTTCATTGGCAAATAAAAAAAAAAGTCCAAGAAAACCTTGCGTATTTTTATTACTATCCATCGACGTAACTTGCAATAACTTTTATATTTCTTAACAAAAGTTAATGAATAAAGGTAAAAATGTAGATCTGATCGGGAGAAAATAATTTGCCAAAGGATTTTACAATTCATTCTACTTTGAAACTTTAGGAATACTTTATCTGCTGTTTTCCATTGACATAACCTTACTTTTGGCTTGTCAGAGCTGAGCTGATAATAAATGGAACCCTATCGAAAAAACTTTGCAAAAAAGTAATGAAAAGAAAGTCTTTTGCATAAATAATTCTGTTTTTGTTACAAAAGAATCGAAGTAAACCAAAAATATAATTTTTCAATGCAAAAAACAATGTAATTGCAGAACCAATTTTACGACTTGATACGATTCTATGATATTCCTAATACTCGTTGTTTATTTATACTTAACTTCTTTTTAGTAAGAAAGTACGCAGCGAATTCGCCAAAGGTAAAAGGCAAAAATCTAATCCATCAGCAGAATTTTTAAAAGAAGAGGAAAGATTAAGAAAAGAAAAAAAGAGTTAAGACCGCAAGAAAAAAGGCGTCAAAAAATTAATCAAAACGCCAATGAGAAAGATAAAGCTCAAATAAATCTTGCGAAAGACAAAAGCCCAACTTGCGAAACCAAAGATAGATAAAGTAGAGTCAATCGTCACAGAAAGACCAAAAAGAATTTGTCGAAAAAGGAAACTTGATCTCTAAAAAAATTTTTATAAAAATGTGTTTATTATTTTATAGAAATAATTATTTTCTTTTAATTATGTTCTTTCTCAATAAAATAAGAAATTTATTTTAACTCAAAATTACCAAAAATTATACGTATATTTTTTGTCAAAATATGTATGTTGTGACGAATAAAAAAAGTATTTATGTATTTTCAAAAAATTATTATTTGTCATTATTTAATTGTTAATTACTATATGTAGTTACAAAGCAACCAAATTTTATTTTCACCTAATCTTTAATCTTTAAACTATAATCAAAGAATGATTTATTTTAATTTAAAATATTACTTTAAAATCTTTTTTATTAAAAAGTTAATTTTTTTTACTTTTTTACATCTACTTTTTATTTTAGAAGAAGATGGAAAACGCGTGCAACGTCAGAAGGCTCCACAAGTTTTTCAAATAAAGGGCAAAGCAGGATAAGCATGGATAAGCTGCCCCCACCTGGATCTGGTTAAGATTTTTACAGCAAATTGTCATTGATGAGAGATTAAATTTCCCAAAAGATTATGTCTGAAAAAAATTTTTATTGGTTGTTATGGGGTAAGAAGAAAAATCGAAAATAATTTTTTTCTCGAGAAAGGCTGAACCGATTTTGATTTTTAAAAAAATATATGTTATAGGTTTTAATGCAGCAATGTTATAAAAAATTACGGAATTTTTTTTCAAAAAATACCGGTCAAAAAAAGTTTGCAGTGTTTTTGAATTTTCTTTATGGGATGCACTTGAGGCACTATCACCATTTTCTCCCTAAACAATCTCTATATACATACTTTAGAATAACATGTCCGAGTTTCAAAACGATCGGAGGGGTAGTACGTAGTTTAAAAAAAATGAAGATCATAAGCCCGTCACGTGCGGTGTTTAGCGCTCCATAAGTACAACGCCACACAGTGTGGACAATGGATGAAAAAGTGTTCACAATAATATTCCGGCTTATATTTTCAACCAATTTTAAAGCTTTTGTTTTAAACGGAAGCTAAAGAAATTCTTAAAAGATCTTTAGAAGCCAATTTTTAAAAAAAGTTGACAAATTTTTTTTATTCAAGTATAAACTTTGCAAAAATTAAAATTTTTAAGTTTCCGGCGCATTAAAAATACATAAATTGTTCAGTTTGAGTGACATTAATGTGTAGTCGATAAATGAAAATTCGCAAAATACTAAATTTAGATTAGATTAGATTTATTGAATCTTTGGTGCTACAACAGTACTCAAAATAATAATTTATAATAAATTAATAATGTGTTATTAACAATTGCATTGTTATAAACAGCAATCTGAGATTTTGGAATGATTTTCAACATTTATAAAATGACTTTTGTCTGTAATACAATTTGAAATCATGTGCAAGCATTATAAAAATAAATGGAAGTATATTTCTCATTGTTACAAACAAATAATGTAAACAAATGCAGAGTTTTGGCAATTTTTGAAAGTTTGAGGCACTTTTTTTTGGAAATTTGTTTCAGTTGGTTTGCTAGTGATATTATGAAGCAGTTCATTGACATTTTATGAAAAAGATGATTGTTATAAACAAAGGCCATAAACAAATTTGCTGCTTGTACAATGTTAAGTTCAAGGTACTTTTTTTTTGGAAATTGGATTCTATTGGTTTCATAGTGATATTCAAGAGCAGTACATCGGCATTTTATAAAAAATGTAATTGTTATAAACAAGTGGCATAAACAAATTCGCTTCAAATTTGTGTATAGCAGTAATGTTTGTAATGAAATGACAATATACTGTCTTGCAATAACTATCGCAAACCAATTAAAACAAATTTCTAAAAAATGTACCTTGAACTTTAAAAAATTGTACAAACAGCGAAATTGTCAATATACTGCTCCAGAAGATCACTGGAAAACCAATTAAAACGAAATTTCGAAAAAAAACATACCTCAAACTTTCAAAAATTACACAACAGCGAATTTTTTATTTCGTTTGTTTATAACAATTACCTTTTTCATAAAATGTCAATGAGCTACTTCGAAATATCACTGGCAAACCAATTGAAACAAATTTCCAAAAAAAAGTATCTCAAATTTTCAAAAATTGCCTAAACTCTGCATTTGTTTATATTATTTGTTTATAACAATGAGAAATATACTTCCATTTATTTTTATAATTCTTGTAAATGACTTCAAATTGTATTACAGGAAAAGGCACTTTATAAATATTCAAAATCATTACAAAATCTCAGATTGCTGTTTATAACAATACAATTGTTAACAACAAACTATTAATTTATTATAAACCCTCAATTAGTAATGCATTGGAAACTTAAACATTTTAACTTTTGCAAAGTTTATACTTAAAGAAAAAAAATTTGTCACCTTTTTCTAAAAATCTGCTCTCACAGATCTCTTAAGAATTTATTTACCTTCCGCTTAAACCAAAAGCTTTAAAAATGGTTGAAAATATAAGTCGGAATATTATTTTGGACATTTTTTCATCACTGTGGCGTTGTACTTTTAGAGCGCTACACACCGCACCTGATCGGCTGAAGATCTTCATTTTTTAAAACTACGTATTACAGCTCCGATCGTTTTGAAACTAAGACATGTTATTCTAGAGTATATAGAGATCGTTTAGGAAGAAAATGGTGATAATGCCTCAAGTGCATCCCATAAAAAAAATTCAAAACAATTTGTAAAATTTTTTTTACCCGTATTTAAAAAAAAATTCCGTAATTTTTTTATAACATTGTTGCATTGAAACCCATAACATATATTTTTTTTCATCAAAATCAGTTCAGCCGTTCTCAAGAAAAAAATTGTTTTCGATTTTTCTTCTTACCCCCATAACTCTCATAAATTTTTTTTTTTTCAGATATAAACTTTTGGGAAATTTAATCTCCCATCAATGGCAACTTGCTGTAAAAATCTCAACTAGATCCAGGCGGGGCAGCTTAATTTTCGACAAAAATGTACTTTTTTCGAAAGTGCTCTCTGCGTGAAGAATAATCCATATGAGATATTATATTATAATACCTAGATTTGCACTCTAATATCTTTATTCAATATCCAAATATTAACTTCCCCTCCTTTTCACTATCTATTTTTCTCAGTGTAGTTGACTTCATAGTAAAATAAAAAGCTTCCAAGGAATCTGGAACCTGATAGAATAGAGATAATAACAATAGGTGTGACATTTATTTAGTTGATGCAACCAAATTTTGGTTGAATCAAAAAAACTTTTTTTCTGAGTGTAGTTGATTTCACAGTAAAATAAAAATCTTCCAAGGAATCTGGAATCTGATAGAATGGCGATAATAACAAGAGGTGTGACTCAAGAATAAAGATGACACTTGGAATTGAGAAAGCTGAGTAAACTCAAGAATCTGACTGTAAAACCCACGTCTTCGAAGATGGTGTGTAAGGGTGAAAGGGTACAAAGTCTGAAAAAGTGGAGTGACTCAAGCCAAGTGGGTTTGTCTCGAGACGAGACCCTCAGACGAGGTGTCTTCTGGTCTGTAGGTACACTGTAGAGTTGTAGACGCAAAGTGTAGAGGACATCAGCTGCCACTTGGACACGCGCCATGGAAGCCCTATCAATGTCTTCCTTTTTCCTCCAGGGTTTCTTTTCGATTTGTACTCTATGATAGGTGTAAGTTACAACGTCACGTGTTGGTCGTCTACCTCCTGCCAGTCTCTCCGGAATACATTTTCATTTTCAGAAAAAAATCCCTTTTTTCCAAACTCAAAAGATCTAGTAATTTATTTAATTTCTTTTCTAAAACACCATACATTTTTTTCAATTTTTCATGTGGGTACTTCTAAAGAAGGAATGTTTAAGGAAGTTATTTCTAAATAAGACAATTTCTAAAAGAGATCATTCTTGAGGAAGATAATTTTTTTTATATAAGTAAGACATTTTTGTACTCATTTCGGTTTAAAGAATGTTGTTTTGAAATGAGGAAATGTTGTCATGAAAATAACTGTTAAAAAAGGTGCTTTTAGGAAACATCACACTTTTAAACAAGAGTTTTAAGGAAGTTCTTATGGAAGAATATTAAAAAGCATCCGGTTTATAATTTTACTAATTTGAACCGTGATTAACTTTCCCTTTTGTGACTGGCAGTTTAATATCCCCATAAAAGTTGTACTGCAATTTGTACACCTACTTCCATTTCTCAAAGAATCAAGAGATAAGAATGCAAAATTATCAACTCAATCTCTTTTACAAAGTCTGCAGCTATTTTTATTTTCACTAATTAAGATAAACCACTAAACACCAAAAAAATGTTAAGTATATTTTTTATGTACCTGAAGTTTTAAACGTTCAAATGAACGAAATTTTTTTCATAACTCAAATTTATCTTGAAATATTGTTACTATTACACAATAAAAAGAAACATCAGCTTTTTTATCATTTCATTAGTTTCTTTATTAATAAATCAATATTTTAGAACAAATTTGAGTTGAAAATGAAATCAATTAAAAATTTCGTTCATTTGAACGTTCAGAACTTCAGACACATCATTTTTTAAATATTCCAAAAGGTCGGAACAAAAGAGTCAATTTCAAAAATCAAAAGGAGTCAATTTGATAAATTACAAGTGAATGGTATCGAGAAAGTAAAGTTAAAATTTGAATTTTTGAGGATGTGGGGTGAAAATTTAAGACGTGAGGCAAAAATTTAAAACGAAACGAGTTTCATTATCCTTTTGATCTAAAAATCTAAAGTGTAGAATTATTGGCTTTAGAGTGTGACCAAGCGTCTCGCAGACACTTTGTGTCCGGCGGTGATTTGCACTTGTTAATTGCACAGGAACATGCAAAGCCTGGCTTGAATGATGAAAAGTGAGCGAAAAAAAATGAGATCAGAATCTGAATTCGAATTTCTCTTCGAGGCAACATTTCGAATGCAAACAAAGTGCCCCAGTTCTCAATGGCTACAGTCCAGTTGCGACACGCTAGTCCGTTATATTGTAAATCTAGGTAAACGTGCGTGCGTGAGTATTCATATGCACTTACGCCAATGAATGTACATGAATGTACATTTCTATAAAGGGCGTCGATCTGACTCAACTGTGAAATCAACCTCTAATCTGTCTCCATTTTATCAGCTACTTTCAACCCAACTTTCCCTTCAGTAAATAACGAAATTGTCAATAATCAAAAAGTAAAGTAACTTCAGTGATAATTGTATTTCCTTCTATTCGATAAATAAATATTTACAATTCTTTTAACTATATTTAATTTTTATAAAATTTGTTACCTTAAATGTCTAAAAAAAACGTTAGAATTTAAAGTAGAGAAATAGAAATTTTTTAGATAGATGTTCAACTTGTGAAAAGCGTCTAAATTTGTAGGATTTCCATTTTAAAAACTTAAAATTCGAAAAGTAATTAAGTTTGCAGACATACAAATTCACTTTTTACTTAATTTTCCAAAGCATTCAATTGAATGTTTTGAACGTTCAAATGAACGAAATATTTTTTCTTAACTCAAATTTACCTTGAAATGTTTTTCCAGCTTCTATTTTTATCACTACATAATATTTTTGTATACGTATTAATATTTTTGAAAAAATTAGAGTTTAAATGGGGGAAAAAAATTGTTGTTTATTCGATTTGATTTTAAAGTCAAATTTCTTTTGAAATATTGGATTATTAATAAAGAAACCAATGTAATGATAAAAAAGCTCATGATGCTTCTTTTTATTTTGTAGTTGCACAGCAAAAACGAATACTTAAACTTGTTACACCTTAAAATCGTTTTGATTAAATTCAGTAAAATTTGTCTGAATTTATACAGAAAACCAGTGGAGTGAATTTTGTTGCATCTCATTTTGAATAATTTAAAACAATTGAAAATTTCATTGTGATTTCAGCTGTTTTCGAATCTCATTTTTGTTGCAACTCATTTTGAGGAAAATTCAGTATTAAATTGAGGATCGACGTTTTACTGTGTAAGGAAAATTGATTGGATTTTATGTAAAATTTGTCTGACTCAATTCTGAAATTCAGGTAATGTGGTATTAAATTTAGACCAATATTGCTTAAATTAAGATAAATTTGACTAAATTTAATGCAAAACATTTTACGGTGTACCAAATTTAAGTATTCTTCTTTTACTGTGTGAAACAATATTGCAAGATTTTGAGTTAAAAGTTTTCAAGTTAAAAATTTTTATACCTAAGTTACGTGAATTATAATTAAGATTAAAATAAATGTACATAAAATTGTGGACATTCTGATAAGGACCTTTTTTTGTCTGTGAAAAATAAGTAAACATGTTGCTAAACATGATGTTAAACCTGTGAAAGGCGTCTAAATTTGTAGGATTTTCATTTTAAAATCGTTGAAATTCAAAAAGCAATTATGTTTGGACACATACAAATTCACTTTTTACTTAATTTTCTAAAGCATTCAAATGATTATATTGTTTTTTCACATCAATGTGTGCCTGAAGTTTTAACGTTCAAATGAACAAAATATTTTTTCTTAACTCAAATTTACCTTGAAGTGTTTTTCCAGCTTCTTTTTTTATCACTGCATAATAGGGGTGTTCAAAAAAAAAGAAAATCCGAATCTCAACTTGCATCTTCAAATTTTTTGTTTCTTTTAGGTTAAAAATGAACCTCCTGGAAGAATAAATAAATCGGATAATATTTAGAGGTCGCTCATCGTGAACTTGATTGTTTTCCACAGAAAAAACAAATTTTTCTCGGAAGTTGCGGCTCATTAAAATGAGTATTTTTTGTTCATAAGTTTTATTGAAATTATGCGCAGTTAAGGAAATGTATAAAGAAAATTGTTATAAAGAAGCATTAATCATCTATTCCAATTACTAAAAGGTCTTTAATACACATTTAAA
>JBAGKK010513024.1:0-13849 GCA_037177015.1 Euceroptres primus
AGACGAAATACAGCGATACTTTCTAGCTGGGATAGCTAGAATTCTAGGTAATACACCTAAACATTTTTTTCAGTGTAAAAATGAAAAAAATCTATTATTTCTTTAACAAATAAGCTCAAAAATAATAAGTTGTTTACTTAGATGTTGAAAAATAACTTTTTAAATATGAACTTTGAATAGAAGAAAAATAACTACATTTAATTGGGTTTAAGTTTGTACTACAATCTGTTCTTGAGAGTTCGTTATAAACGAGCTGTCTCATTGTGCTCTATGACGATATAATCTCGTTAAAAGCCGATTAACATTTGAGGCTAAGTACATAAGTTGTTTGAAAAGTGGCTCACTAAGAGGGTCATCCCATGTGTCGGGTTCAAAAAATCGAAAAATTTTTTTTGTATAAATTGTTTTTATAACATTCCTAGAATATGTGGGTAAAATGATTTTTCGATATTCGAAGTCGTTGGAAAGTTACAGCCGTAAAACGGAGCAGGTGTTTGAAGCGTGCGGTCGAGCGTACTTGAACTTTTAAACGCGTTTTTTTTAAACTGCATTTTTCAAACTGTCCGACACGATATCTCAAAAACTACTAAACCGATTTTACTCAAATTTTTATGGTATATTCAGCACATTTATAGTTCTCGTCGGAACTAGAATAATTCTGATATATGTTATGGTTTTTTTCAAGCTAAAAAAGTCGAAAAACATGACGAAAACCGTAACTTCTTTTTCAAAATCGTGCCAAAAATTCAATTTTCAATATTTTCATTTTATTCTAGTTCCGACGATAGCCTCAGATCTTCAAATTAAAATGCCCTTTGATTTTTTGATTTCAGATGAACAGAACAGCCGGAATCATGTCGGCTGTTTACACATAAACTATTGACAAAAATCATTTAAACAAATTTACTATTGTTAGTTGTTTTTCATATTTTAGAGAATATTTTTCATGAATAAATAAATCTCTACAAAATTGTTTTTTCTATTTTTAGTTCATATTAAATTTGCAAGTCAATCACTCTCCGATGTGAGAACACCTTTTTCATCTTTTCAATCGAGAACCAATATTGTCGAGATAAAAAAGCATAAAATTGGAGGTAACCTTTAAATTAATTTGTTTTTTATCTGTCTGTTTATCCACTTTGAGAATATCTGCTAAACTGTTGGTATAAAAAACGAGCTTAAAAGAAGCCAGTTCCATCGTGAATATAAATTAAAATCGAGCTCTAACCGCGTATCACCTAACAGGCTTCCATGCACGCGCAACGTTGCACTTCTCGGTAATTTTTTTACGCTTCGCAGATGTAAAAACGAAACGAGCGACCTTACGGAAATTCATTGCCAGGCTGCGATAAACTTTAACATTAGTCATCAGTAAAAACGATTGATATTTATCCGCACACTTTATCATTACTTTCTTCTTGTTCTTTTTCTTATCTTCTTTCTCTCTTTTTCCTTTCCCAGTTGTGTTTCCCATGAATTTCTATAAAATTCATAAACTAAAATAAATATTCTTTACTTTTTAATTAAACATTTAATAATATTTAATTAGACTAATTAATAAATAATATTTTATTAAATAAATAATATTTATAGTAAATGGAATAAAAAATAGTTGTGTATTATCGTATTTAATATACCGTCTTATGGAAAGAGAAAGAACATGGAAAGCGATATTTCGTGAACCAAAAATAACTCTTTAGTATTAGTGGCTTTGAAATACCTAAAGGCTCTTTAAGTTGAGTAACTGTCTCGACCTTCAAAACTACCTTCGACCTTTTTAAAACCCTATATCGTATGAAAATAAGAGTTTTTAGAAACTAGATAATCATAGATTCAACGAACAAACTCAATAACCTAATTTATTCAAATCTATACTTACAATTTCAATTTTTTACAAGTGCTTCAGCAATTTTCCCTTTTCTTTCTTTCCCACTTTTGAAATATTCTTTTTGAAAAAAAGTGTCAGAAAAGTTTAGTCTGATTTATGGAGAGGTTAAATTTGTGACACCAAAAGGCGAAGAAAAATATTTGCAGGTGTTGGTATGCATTATTCATATTTAAAAATTTTTAGAATAAAAGTCTACTAAAAGTATGTTAATTTACAAGAGCAATTTTTTCAGTTAATATGAGACTTGATGTTTATTTAACTTCTGTATTTTTAAGTAATTCTTGTAAGATTTGAGGCCATTTTTAATATCTCAAAAAAAAAGTTTAGAAATATTTGATGCACTATAGACTATACCGTCTCTTTTCTACGTGTGCCTGACTAAAGTCTGGTGAATCTACTTACTATGAAAATACTTTCGCATTTTGAGAAACCTCCAAAAAAAAAAAAAATAAACAAAATTCATATTAACGCTTTTAATACAATATAAAAAATAAAAAATAACTATAAAATAGTAAAACATAAAGTTCAATTTAATTTTTTTTAATTATAAAAATCATTTGAAAAATGTAGAGTTTAATACAATTGGAATTCAATTACGAAATTATGCGAATAATCTGGATTGGTTGATGTATCTTGCTCGATTGAATCGAGGCTGCACATCCCCGTAAAGCATCGTTACCGGCACGAGGGAAATTTAATTGCCGCTGGTGGCTGGACGGATTATTCCCACGGCATACGGAGGCATGTAGGCGTTTCTAAATTGAACCGCTCAAACCATGCTGCAGGATGTTCTTTGTTAACCATAAATGCGTCCACTGAGCATTGCTCATTTTCCCTATGAGTCCAGACATTGCCAATATCCTATCAATGAGAAAAATACAGAAATCGATTCTATAAAGGAATTGAATTCAATAGTATAATCTCTTTCATGTTTTCATATTACCTGAGCAGAAAATTTTTCCACTAATTCGTAACAAGAATACAATCAATTTATTTTAAAGTAAATAAAAACAGAATAAAATCTGCCTGCCTCGATAAAACAGAGAAAATTGAAAAAAAAACCTATGAAGTTTCCTCTAATCTGGTTTTGCGAATTAGGCCCGCATTCAACACAGTTTAAAAAGCGGAGATGGAAAATTTAAATAACCAGTAAATCTGACAAGGGAAAATGTGAATATAAGAGAGAAAAACAATCGCGAAAAAGTTGCTAATTAAAGAGATATTAATTTATAATATGAAGTACACTTATATGTACATTTTTGCATCTTGAAACTTGATATTCTATTTTGTATGCATTTTCAATGAATAGAATAAACATTGGATAATTATGTGAAAATAATTAATCAACAAGAAATATAAAAACTGTCAGTAAATATTGAACAAACATAAATGGAAAAAATGCATATTATTTAAAGAATGCTATTGAAAACGTGAAAGGTTTGTTGTGAGGAAAAATGCAATTTTCAGGTACAAGTAAGAAAAAACTGTAGAGCTAGAATTGTTTTACGATGAATGCAGTAGGAAATGAAGCACAACAAATAAGAAAAAAAGTGAAACGACTGTGTTGTAGATCTGGGGTAATTTAAGGACAGAAAGACGTCGACAACGGTTTCGTAGCCGCAATTAGCAACACTTGCAGCTCAGTCAGGACATAACGTGTCATTACCAGGCCTAGATGCAGTTCATTGTCACAGTTCAAGGTGCTGACCGTGCAGCAATGGTTAGTATAGACTCTGTTTACCGCTTATATGTGTCAGCGTTGCGAGTATTTTCAGCAAATCAATAGCAAAACGCTCGCCTTTTTCCCCCTTACAACAAGCCTAGAATTACAAAAAAAAAAAGAAATGGAAAATGAAAAGTAGGTCAGAATAACAAAGTTCAAATTATTAGTAAAATAAATTATTAATGAAAATAGCATTTTGAATAATTGTTGATGTCAAATATCTTTGAATCAAATTTAGTCTCATCCTTAAAATTAAATAAATTTATGGTTAAATACATTTCAGTCTGGTCGATTCTACAATTTAAGTCGCAGAATCTTCCCTCAATTGCATTTCTTGAGGAAATTAGAATAATTTTTAGGAGAATTAATTCCCTTAATTTTTTTTATTATTTTCTCTAAACAACATGTTTCATCAAGGAAATGATTTAAATTTATTTGATGTAATAATACATTTTTTTAAATTATTAAAATGATTAATTTCTTCGTCCATTGAAGCAATTTATTTTTGTAAAGTCTAGAAAGTCTTGTATGACACTACTTTTGCATTCTGCCATGGTGATGATTTAGGGTTCATTTCATATGAGACGATAACGAGTAGACAATAAATTTAAGTAAGGGTTTGCAACGTTCCATGTCGGCATAAACGCAAACGATAATCTCGCTCTAAAATTCTGATAAATGTATTTAAAAAACGCTCAGTTCTAGCCAAAAGAACAATTTTCGGTAGCATGGTTCCGCACGCAACTATAATTTGTCACGCGAATCTAACAAAGGTTGGACTTAAATTTAAAGGTTACATTTAATAAGAAGAATATTCTTAAACTTGAAATCGAGGACGAGATCAGGGTATAAATAACGACTGTAATTATAAAATCAATCCTAAATGCCTGTTTTGTCCTTTGTTTTTATGAGGTTTGGCGAGAAAATATTCACCTTACAAAATTGAGGTGCTGTTCTCATATCAAGGTCGTAAGTTTCGAGGGCTTGGAGAGGGATTATAATTATCTTAAGAAGAACATTTTAAATTGAACAAAAATTATCATACCTAATTGTAATTGTGTTTAGAACTGAACACGAAACTGTAAGTTCCAAATTTCGTGAATTCATGAGGACGGAAAATACCGAGGATGTTTAAAGAGGAAAATCTTCAATTATCTGCAACAAGCAAAAAAAGTGCTTATTAGCAAAATGAATAAACTTCTACAAAATGTATAATTGTTTTTATAAGTTTAGACTAACATAATAAATGCATATAAAAATTCATATTTATATTTTGCAGAATGTTTGAAAGTCACTGCAAGAATCGGTTGAAGTTCGCCACTGAATAAAAAATGTACTCGTTCATCGAACTCACGTGACCTGTCAATATTATATGAGACTTCTTTTAACTTCAGTAATGGAATAAAAACAGAGACCATACCGCAAGAGTGCTTTTCAAATAAAAATTTCAATCGACAATCCCAATTAATTTTAACCCAATCAAGCCAACATTAAAAAGTAAACTAATTAATTTAAAACGGAAATCAAATCAATTTCAATTGCTGACAGTAATATAGACTTAATTAAACCTGGAATAAATTAAATTTCCTCTCGTTTAATTAGAGTTTAAACAATCTTCATTATAAATTCCATGAAATGGTGCTGAACATGTATATAAAAATTATAAAAATATGTAAATTAAATGATTATAAAAGATATTACAGAAATTAAAATAACGGGGATTATAATAGGGGTTTCGTTTAATAATAATAATAATAAAAATCGTTTAATAATAATAATAATTTAATTAGGAGTTTAAATATCAGGGATGTTTATAGATTCTGCAGATGACAGTGACAGCAGCTCGCTCCATGGAATCTGTCCCCTTTCGAATCCCCTTTGCAATGCGCTTAATGCTTTAAACGACTTTGGAATCAAAGAGCATCGTAAAACCTTAAGCACTCTCTTGTGTACGTTGGTCGCTCACATGTCAACAGACAGCACAGGCATTAGTTGAGTGTCGATTTATCGCGTCACAAGCGACGTGCCTTCGCTTTTCAATAATTGAATCGCTCTAGTTCAAGGATCCGAGTCCTCGACTTGATAAGGTCAACAATATATCTCGCCAACGGGAACGTTAATCCCAATAAACAAATTTATTCCAGCGGTTAAATTGACACAATTGACCACGGGTGTTTTAATTATCCTTGGGAGTCAACAATAACTTCTATATACAGATGCAGGAGAAACAAATTCCAAGATTGTTAAAGAGAAGCACGCGCGAGATGTTGTCAATGAAAAATAATTTGAAACTAAAAGGAGTCACGTTGTGTGAAACTGTTTTATTATTATTGGTTGTAATATTCAATTGACTGAGCAATATTAAGATCATAATACCAGGTCAGAACTTCATTTCGTGAAGTGTTTTTGTAATTTGTAGCTGTTTGTTTTATGGGATTGGGGGAAAATTGATCCTTCTGAATATTTCCATTATATAGAACGAACACATCTTTTCTAGAAAAATATAATTGTTTTATTTTAAAATAAAAACACGTTGAATAAAAAATTCTCATTGTAAGAAATGAAGAAGAGAAAGATAAGGAAAAAATAATAAAGAAATACTCATTTCAGGAATGAAAATTTGTTTAACTTTTGGTAAAAAAAAGCTTCTGACGTTGAAAACATTCATTCCAATCTTTAGAAACCTAATGTAATGTTTATTCTTATATTTTTATTTTTTATTTTTAATTAATAACTTGACCTCATATTAGTTTTGTTTTTCAGGATTATTGCATAAAATTTTATACATAATTTTATTTATAAAAAGACGGCAACAGGTTCTGTAAAAATAATTTTATATTATGAATCAGAGAAAATTAGAAACTTTTCTACGATGAAAATGCTTGGGCCAAATACAATAAAAATTTCTTGATCGTTTTCAACTTAGTCCTCTCTGGTCGTTTTTCTGGATTTGGAATAAAGGGTTTGACAGACACGAAGTCAATAAGGATGAAAATTAATGCTTTAAGTTTTCAGATAACACGATAGCAATAAATCTCTCAGAATCGATGTATCTTCATCCGGCCAAGTACTCTCCGGGAATATTATCGAACGATTTTAAAACAGCTTAATGGGATTTTGCGCCATTCCAGTGGATTAAAGTTTCTCTCCTCGACAAATAAAAGGAACAAGAAAATATCCAAGAGTTGGAATGAACGCTGCACCTTTCACACCCTTTTCCAACTTTCCCTAAGACCTTCTTTTTTGGTAGGATAGAAAAGGATAGAAAAATCGTAAATTACAGAACAACAAGGTCGTTTCGATAAAAAAACTCGACCCTAGCCGCCTCGAAATTATAGAGAATCGATTCTTTTGCTTTCCCAAGTGAGTTAGAGACCATAAAGAAAACCGACAAGCTACTTTCGAGCGAATTCGAAAAAGAATTCGCCCCCAGTTTCCTATCTTCGCATTAAAATTTGAAATATGCGACCAGTTATTACTTTTCTTGAAGAAATATAAATTGTGTTAAATGTAGGTTATTCACAACCCTTTTTTTATTATTCGCTTCCTTCAAAAGCCGTCTTCAACATCGACTTTTCCACAGTTTGGCAGTCTTGGAAATAGCTCAATTTTAGTAGTATCCATAAAATGGGGTAAATAACTACCAGCTTTTTTTATTATTTTCTAGTTTTTATGATGCAGAAACTGTAAAAAGTAATAGGCAACTTCTAAACTAGGTAAATAATTTGTGAAAGGAATAAGTGACATAAGTAGAATTCAAGTTCGGTTTGGAAAAGACTTTTATATATACATATACTTTTTTTGTTAAATGAGGGAATATTTGAATGAGACAAGTGTGAGTGAAAAATGTGTAACTGACAAATGAAGGTAATCGAGCAAGAATATATGGTTCTAGATTCCTGCAGCTGATATGACTAAATATAGAAGTTTTCGTGCTTCCTCCACACATCGTAAACAGTGGGGAAAGTTCATCAACGATGGATGTTGTATAACAAGTTTTGAACTAAATCAGGAAACGGAAATCTATTCGCTTCGACATAACAACTTCAAACATTATTATATGAAGTTCCACTACTTTCAATTTTTACCCATTTCTACCTAAACACTACAAACTAATACCCAAACAATATATGCATTCTGATAAAAAAAATACAGGAAGGTTTCAGACACGTCTGTTATGCAAAATCCGGTTTTTAATTATTATTTTCTTGTTTATTAATACAAGAACAATGATTTATTATTATGCAGATAAAAAAATACTGAAAAAATGGTTTTTGCATTCTCTAAACGTGTCTGAAAGTTTCGTCTTTTTTTTATAAGAATTGATTTATCAAGTTTTGATAGCCCACTCCTCAGTTAGTCAACAAAAGATACTGCGACTGGAAATATCGAAATTATTGGACGAACTGATTCGTCCAATAATAAAACTAAATAAAAAATGCAAATAAATAAAATTCTGAGGTTAGTAAAAAATTCTTTATGTAAAGAAAAACATTTTTTATCACAGTATCGTTTTACAAACGTAATGTGGAAACCTTGAAATTAATTGAATAATGCCTGTTACGTAAAATTACACCGGAAAGATCTTCACTTCGAGGAACTTGAATCGCGGTCTGGCAGTTTTCACTTCGAACAAGGTAATTTAAATGTGGTACATCATCTTCACATCCCGGAAGACGTCTTTAATGCATCTTCAAGGACGTTTTAGGCCAGAGTGCATCGGCTTATTACGTACTACTTGTGTAACGTATTTTTAGTCATTTCAAGAACTACTCTATTTACTTCAGTTTTCCGATCCTTGAAATATATAATTACGTTCCAGTTATTTACAAATTCAAGACGTGAATATTTCTAAAGACATACTAAATTGCAATAAGTTATTATTATATTTATTCATTGAATCTCAGAGTTTTTTCGTTATTACATTTTCATTAGTCTAACTTTAAATTTATTCAAGAATGAAATTTAAATCAATTAATGATACGAGACAAACGATAATCGACCGAGAGAAATAAAAGTTTTGATTAATGTATTCAATAATCTTATAAGATACAAAATGTGGAGTCCTTGTCCAAAAAACACATTGGTTCGTGATAATTATTTTTGAAGCAGAAACGAATCAAGATTTTCAAAAAAAGATACGAGTAGTGAAATATAACACAGTAAATCGTGGGATATTATTTTAATCTGCAGTAATATTATTTTGATCTGAAGTGGATCATTTATTCTATTGTCACAGTCTTTTGTTTCTTGAGTTCTTTTTCTGCAGATTAAAATGATACCTTGGGATTTTCTGAGAAGCAAAAGAAAGACTAAAGCGCGATCACTACTCTCTCAATTTGAATTAGTCATTTTTGACTAATAAAATAGCGCCGATTCGTTTACCAAATGAAATAGTAACCATTTTTACTCATTTTTAGTCAATAATGACTAATTTTCAATAAAATACTACTAATTCACTTTAGCCACTGTACTGAATTTGACTCCAGTAGTGAATTTTTCTACCTATTGAACTGGTTATGATCTGACTGTGAATTAGTCACTATTGACTAAAAATTAATAAAAATGGTTACTAAATCATTTGGTGAACGAATCGGCGCTGTTTCATTAGTCAAAAATGACTAGTTCAGATTTAGAGAGATAAAATAAATGTACAATAATAATATAATATTAAAGTAAAATTAGTATAATAATATATTAATACTAAAATGAGTAGAGATTCTCTGAAAGTATATATTACTTGAGAATGAAAAGAAAATGAAATACATTGGATTGAAGTGCTCATATCAGTTTTAGAATACAATGAAATAAATTATAGCTCAGTGATGATATTAATGTAACGTTTTGTGCCAAAGCAAGCGGAGATATGAAGTTATTTTGGAGTAAAAGCATCCGCCTTTACGGTCGCACACACTGACACGACGGAACCGCTTAGAGAATAACGTACATGTAATTTGCAACCGATCTACCTTTCTGCCTCTCATTTCACATCTCTATTAATCTTCTCAAAAACCAAGAGCCGAAATGTGGCACTGAAGCGAGCAAAAAGGTAACATGTCAAGCCAACTTTCACATCCATGGAACTTTATGATGAACTTCATCGCTAATGAAGAACCTTTCCCGTAAATACATTAAAGTACGCTTTATGTTCATATTTCTGCTCACGATGTAAATTCTATATGAATAAATTAATGCAAAAAATCCTACAAATTCTGCTTCTGTCTTATGGTATCTAACTTTAGTTTCATTTTACATTTGTACTAAAATTAAAATCAACTACATGAAAGGTTTCCACAGTTGCCCTTCGTTTGGTACAGTTTATACGAGATGGAAATCATTTTAACTTTCTGAAATTTTGAATGATATTATGATTCAGTTGGCTGAGCTTGAAATTTTAGTTCTCGACACTGCTTTGAGAGTTGCTGAAATATGATTTCAGAGACGAGGGAATTTGTGCTAGAACTTAAGTGAGGATTGTCAAAATTTAGGACTAAAATTGTAACAAACTGAATTTAACATTTACTTAAATGAGACTTAATTTTCAAAAGGTTCTAATTACGTAGTAAAATTTCAGAAATTTCATAACTAAGGAAGACAATTAAAAAATAACTCAGGTATATTTCCATAAACCACTTTTTATTTAATGAAATTCTCCACCTCTAATAAAAATCCTTTCATTTAAAAAAAGGAAAATTTAAATGTACTACGGTAACACATTTAAAATTTGACTCCAGAAATATGCAAATCGCGAAAGAGAGATTGTTTCCTCGGCGGAAAGTAAAGGCTGGGCGAGACCATCGACCTCATTCTAAATTTTGGTGAAATTACATAGCGCACAAGTTGGAGGCATAAACGGAGAAACATGCAAGCTGTTTCGACAAAATCGTGGGTGGCAACATTCATCTATTTTTCTGATTTCGTTCAAAGTTAGCTCGAAGACCGAATTTATCGAGAGGAGGCTCGGGCGCATGGAATTGTACTTTTACAGAGACATTCACAAAATTGGCCAACCAGAGTAACTTGGACGGAAAAGCGGATAAGGTAAGGATTTCGTTCAATTCTCCCCATTTTAGTAAATTGGATGTTCTCCGGCCTTCTAACCCAAATATAAATTGCAAGATATGCAGAGAATCTCAAAGACGGTACCCAGGTGGAAAAATTATCCACGGAAAAAATTTGTACCTGAAAAAATACTTAACTTTGTTCAAAACTCTTGGATACCGGGGTAAGTTTTGTAAATTTTATGAACATTATTATCAGTGGTATTAGTAGATAGATACCGGAAAATTTAAAACAAATTCGTTGAAGAAAAAAACTTTTTGTGGCTTCCTTCGAGCCTGCTAGGTAACACAGTTACCATTCCAAGTTACGCTGAAAATTAGCAACATCGAGGAACCGAACTCGCGACGACAATCCAAGGTCCTTATAGCTTTTAACAAATTCAGCACTCGAAGCATCACAGTCAAAATGGCGTATAAAATATTTTGATTTTGTGAAGCTTACGGGCAATTCTTTTGTTGGTTACGTTACAGTTTCACACACATTTTTAGAAATAACTTTTTTGGCTATTTTTTTTTGGATATTCCGGTTTTAGATTATTTAAAGACACTAAAAAACTCTTTAAAATGAGCATTCAATTGAAAAAAATTTCAATAGAAGCCGGGAAATCGCAATTTCAAAAGCGTAATTGTAATTTCTTGGCTTCTATCGAAAAATTTTTTTCAGTTGAATGTTCATTTTGAAGAGTTTTTTAATGCCTTTGAATAAACTAAAACTCGAACATCCAAAAAAATAAACAAAAAAGTTATTTCGAAAAATGTGTGTGAAACTGTAACGTAACCAACAAAAGAATTACCCATATATGAAATAACCGTTCATCTATCTCGGCGACTAACGTCACACTCCTTGCTTTTCCTTAACAGTGCAGGAAAACGTAAAAATCGAACTACAAATGTTTCTGAAAAATGCATGAATTCTCTGAGAAAAGTTTTGCAAATTTTACTGAAAGTTTTTCTCCGATACTGATTTTTAAGAATTACTGGAAGTATAGGAGTTTCTTTAGAAATTTATGAATTTTTTCTTGAAATGTTATGGAAGATCTACAGACTTTTCTTTCGTATCCAAGAGCCTTGAACTATTTCAGTAAATTTTCAGGAACGATCGTTTTCCGTGTGCATAATACATGCATAATGAACTATGAGTGGTCACTATGCAAAAAGTGATGCATAAAATGTTGTAAACAAATGACAACTAGTTTTAAACTGTTTCCAACATGTTGATACCTTCAGATTTATCGAATTTGCATAATTTATGCATAATTTTCGGCACAGTGACTACTCATAATTCATTATGCATAGATTTTGCATAATTTTTCACCTGGGTACACAAGTTCGAATAGCCTTTTTGGGTTGTTAAACTTGACCCTTGGATTTTCAGATTTCAGTTGACCCTTCCCTGTTGAATTGTTGATTTACCATTACATTTTACTCAATGTCTTTTCTCTAAATTTGAAACTGTTAAAAGTCACAGATTTTCTATTCTGATTTTCAGTCAAATTTCACTTTGATGTTATAGTTCGAACTCAAAAATTAATTAATTTTGACTGAAAATCAGTTACATTGTAGCACAATAATTCAGTCACTGACTTTTTGCATATGAATCAGTCACTGTTAACTGATTCAGATCTATAGAATACAGTAATTCTTTTCTAAATATATTACATTAGTTTTACAATTCTTCACGGAGAAAAATGGAGTGTTAAATTGACACTCTGTAGGTTTAACTATGGGATAGCCCTCTAAGATAGTCAACTTGAATATCTGAAAATTCAAGTTGAACATGTAGATAATCGGTTTGACACTCTAGATAGTTAGACTGAATATATTTGAAGTTCAACTATAGGACAGCCTTCCAGAGTGTCAGTTTGACATTCCATTTTTCTCCGTGTTTATGGATTTTTTTATTAGATATTCTGCACTGAGAAAAATAGATATTGAAAAGGAGGGCAAGTTAATATCTAGATATTAAACTACGGAACAGCTATGATATTAGGGTGTAATATCTAGATATTATAATATAATATCTCATATATTAAACCATAATATCTATAGATGTTAAACCATAATATCTATAGATGTTAAACCATAATATCTATAGATGTTAAACCATAATATCTATAGATGTTAAACCATAATATCTTAGCTGTCCCATAGTTCAATATCCAGATATTAACTTCTCCTTTTCATTATCAGTGTATGCTTAGAAGATTTAACTAATGTATTCTTACATAAAATGACTTTTCATTATCAACTTTTATACCATTTTTATTAGCATAAATCCATAAACTGTCGGCTTTAATCAGAAATCGAAGGTGAGGAAAAAGTGTTTTTCTTTTGAAGGTCGCAATCAAGCGTAAGAATTATCTCACCTTTTAATGAATGAGAGAAGTTACGTATGAGCTATTCTACTCTGAAGTTTATGTTTCCATACTTGGAAGCGTAATTTTATGTACCCGGAATTCTTGGCTACTCAGCCGCATATTATTAATTCCGCGATAAATAAACACTTAACTTGCAGGGACGGCTAGAAATGCGTGAATCTCTTTAGTTGGTTTTAAACCATTCCTGTATTCTCGGAATTCGAGTTTTTGAACATCCAACTTTTAAAAATGTCCTTGTCAGTGAATTTTCGAGTGTATTATAAAGTTCCTGGGCCCGAAAATTTTGATGTCCTAAAACTGCGATTTCAATTTTATTGAATGTAAAAGATTGAAAGTAGCCCTTGACTGGCTGCAAATACAGGAACGTCTGTTAACACCGGGTTACGCTGAATCATAACACGTGTTACTCGCGGGTAACATGCTTTGAACAGCGGCCAGCTATTTATATGACAACTGTCCTGCATAATTTTACGCGCTAATTACACGAGAATGGCAGACGCGTCACAAGGCCTTGTACCGTCATGTTACTGCATTCGGCGTAACAAAACTTTATGTGCCCAACGACTATCGATTTTTAGTTTCCTCCCAAACAATATATATCCAGTATAAGAAATAACTCATTACAATACATTGTAACCATTATTTTCAGTACAATAAAATCAAAACATAATAATAATAAGTTGAATCCTGACATATTGGAAGCTATCTTTAATGTGATATTGAGTCTCTGTTTTGAATCAGAAATATATATATATATATATATATATATATATATATATATATATATATAAAAGTAATA
>JBAGKK010513035.1:0-13845 GCA_037177015.1 Euceroptres primus
ATCATGAGGAATAAACTTGACTCTGCGCAAAGAACGACGAATATTCCGCGAGCCCGAAAGCGCGCTGAAACTAGCGAACGAGGTGAGCTTCGCGAGCTATAAGGATATCGCGCGCAGCGCGAGGTGAAACGATAACGGAACGCGAAGCGCAACGTTCAATAATATCGGAGCGCGTAGCGCGACGATCAATAATATCGAAGCGCGTAGCGTGACGATTAATAATGTCGGAGCGCGACGAGTATTTTGGATCGGAGCGCGAAGCGCGACGGCCACTCCGCGGGCCATAGGTGCGCTCTAACTTGCGAGCGAAGCGCGCGATGAGAAAAAAAAATCTGCCTACGCCCCCGAAGGGGGCCGGGCAGATTTTTTTTTTAAATTCAGCGGATTTATCAAGAAAGAAATGTAAATATAATGCTGAAATTTGAAAAAAATTACTTTTGAAATTTTTTTTCAAAATTTAAACTAAAAAGCACCAGACATCGATGCCTAAATATATTCTTTATTATTTCCCAAAATTTCAGCATTATATTTGCATTTCTCTTTTAATAAACCCGCTGAATGTAAATAAAAAATCGGGCGGTCATTCGGGACATCATTTTGTATCACACACCCTTAAAAAAGGATTTCAATATTGGAAATTGGAACCTTTTAAAATGTTAAGAACTTATATATTGGCGTGTCAAATCAGAATGCCATTCGTGGGTGTAAAAATTTAGTTGAAGCTTGAATTGAAGCATTTACTTTGAATGCTTTTAAATTTTAATCTACTTTTGTTCAATTTTGAATGCAATCCAACTTCGAAATGGAAAGTATGTTTTATCTTAGTTTACAAAAAAGTTGTGGTTTGGCAATCCAGAGAAAAAAAAGAATTTTTAAATCGGTTTACATCTTTCGTTCCAAATTTCATCTTGAAGATTACAATTTTTGAAAATTCAAAATACTTTTCCAATGTATAATTAAACAATAATGAATCAATAATGAAACAATAATGGGACATTTTTTGTGGATACAGTTTTTGGTAAAAAATAATAATATGAAATTAGAAAATAAACAAAAATATGTATACAAAAATAACATTTTTTAAAATTTGATAATTGTTTACTACCAAAAAGTATAAGTACGAAAAATTCGTCATAAAGAATTTAGATTCCCATGTTCAAGCAGTTTTCAATTTAATTATATTTACATCGGATTTTTAAATACAATTTCAGGTTCAATTTATTGAATTCAAAATAGTTTTAACATCCTCAGAAAGTAATCAAGTTTCGCCTCTCCCCTTCTAAACTAAAAAAAGTTGAGACTTGAGTATTGCCAATTTGAAAGGGTTGAAGGGAGCCCAAATGTTCAAACTCATTTTCTGATGAAAAATAATCCTTTGGAGTTTAGAGGATAATTTAACTCTTACATCCTTAGCACATGGTCAGCTACAGTTTTTAATTTCTGATGGCTAAGCCGCAACTTCCACCGTATGCTCACCTCGCAGATGTTCGACGTATTGTCCTCGCCACAGACTACAGAGAAAACATATCATCGTCATCTGTGTCAAGACATATATTATAACGAACCATAACCATACAGATGTGGTGGTTTCTCCTGAAAGAGCAGAAATTGACTAGCATGTTGAGAGGAAAAAAGGGGGAAAAAAATAGAAAAAAACAGAGAGGTGATCCTACTTCCTCTTAATTAGCCAAACCGCTCGATCATCGTCCATGTTGTCACGTTCCGCCATGTGCAACCAGAAAAGAGGCAGAAAAAAGATTCACGATGACCAAGATCCTATAGATGTTAAAAAGGGTCTAGCTAATTTTTAGTAAATTGGGAGAAACTAGTGTGTTATTTGTTCCTAAAAGATAGAGAAACTTGAAATTAAGGAAAATTAGGTATTATTATATAATTCCATTGAAATCTTTCGGATTTCGATTTATATGAGGATAAGTGGTATCCAATCAATTATACAGTTGACAAAATTTTCAGTTTTTGATTTGAAAAATAGCTTGATGTTTTTGAATATAGAACAGTCGTTACGAATCTTATTTTTAGTAGAATTTATTTCGAAGCATTATATTAATGATATTCAGCGCTGTGGCTGTGCACCACAGATTATTGCATTAAAAAGATTATAAGGAATTACTTATTGAAAGATGAAAGAGTTTTCATATACATGTTTATTTTTGACCGTATTTCTATTGATTATTACAATGCCAATATTTTCATTTTTGTAATTGTATTGATAGCAGAGCTGGGCACTCTTTCTAGAAAAATCGAGGGAAAAATGTATTTTAAGTATTTGAAATACAAAATACATGCAACATAATTTGTGGTTGAAATACATTGCAGGGAAAATACAATTTAGCCAATGTATTTCAAATAAAATACAAACTACATTCAAGTATTCTTGTATTATATTTGAAATACATTTGAAAATTTTGTATTTTATATGAAAAAATACCTACTTGTGTTTTAGATGAAATACATCTTAAGTTATACAGAATTAATATTAAACCTATGCGTAATATCTAAAAAGCTGTAAGTCCATGTAGTACAGCTTCATACGGCCTTGAATTCTTTGGAATTCACAATTAACTCTTCCGAATTCACCAGGAATTCATTGGAATTTTTTGGAATTTAATTATGAATTTACGGTGAATTCTTTAAAATTCTTTGAAATCCATCATAAGATCTTCAGAATTTATCATGAATTTATTGAAATTCATGATGAGTTCATTGAAATTCATCGTCAATACATTGGAATTTATTTATAAGTTCTTTGGGATTCTTCGAAATTCATCTTAAATTATTCGGAATTTATCATAATTTCTTTGGAATTCACAATGAACTCTTTGGAATGTACCATGAATTCATTAGAATTCTTTGGAATTTAACGGGAGTTCACGAGAAATTCTTCAGAATTCACCAGATATACCTAAAAAATCACCTCCAATTCTTTGGAATTTTCCAGGAATACTTTAACAGGAAATTTCTATAAATTCTTTGGAATTTATAATTAATTCTTTAGAATTCAACGTGAATTCTTGAGAAATCTTCATAAATTCATTAGAATTTATTTATGGATTCTTTCGGATTTTTTGGAAGTCACGTTAAATTCTTTGGCATTCACGACGATTTCTTTGGGATTCATCATGATTTCTTTGGAATAGACAATAAATTGTTCGTAATTCACCATGAATTCATTGTAATTCTTTAAGAAATCCTGGGAATTCACCAGGAATACTTCAGAATTCACCTTGAATTCTTTGGAAATTATTTACGAATTTTTTGGAATTCACCTTGAATTCATTAGAAATTTTTGGAATTCACTAGCAATTTTGCAGAACTCACCAGATATACTTCAGATTTCGAATTGATTGAATTGACAGAATTGACCAGGAATACTTCAAAATTCATCTTAAATTCTTTGGCATTCATCATGAATTTTTGGAATTTAATTATGACCTCATCTTAAATTCTTTGAAATTCTTTGCAACTCATAATTAATTCTTCAGAATTCATAATTAATTCTTGAGAATTCATCATGAATTCATGGGAATTTAATTATGGATTCTTTTCGATTCTTTGGAATTCACGCTAAATTCTTTGAAATTCACGCTTAATTCTTTGGAATTCATTATGAATTCTTTGGGATAGATAATGAATTCTTCGGAATTCACTATGAATTTATTGGAATGATTTGCAAATCCTTGGAATTCACCAGGAATACTTTAGAATTTACCTTGAATTCTTTTGAATTTAATTACGTATTCTTCTGAATTCTTTGAAATGAACCTTCAGTTTTTTGAAATTTACCATGAATTCCTCAGAATTCACCAGATATAATTTAGAATTCACTTAGAATTTACCAGGAATGAGAATTTGAATTTACTAGTAAATTCTAAATTCTTTAGGATTTACCAGGAATTTTTCAGAATTCACCAGATAAACTTTAGAATTTACTTCAAATTCTTTGGAATTTACCAGGAAAACTTCAGAATTCACCCTAAATTTTTTGTAATTCATCATGAATTCTTTGGAATTTAATTATGATTTCACCTTGAATTCTTTGAAATGCATTATTAATTATACAGAATTCATCATGAATTCTTAAAAATTGATAATGAATTATCTGAAATTCAACATGATATTTTGAGAATTCATCATGAATTCTTTATGATTCATTATGAATTCTCTGAAAGTTCATTGTGGATTCTTTTGGATTCTTCGGAATTCACGTTAAATTCTTTGAAATTTATAATGAACTTTTTGAAATTGACAATGAATTCTTCGTGATTCACCATGAATTCATTGGAATTCTTTGGAATTCACCAAAAATACTTCAGAATTCACCTTGAATTCTTTGGATTTCATAATGAATTCTTCAGTCTTGACAATTGACTCTTTAGAATTCGTCTTGACTTCTAAAGGACTCCAAAGAATTCCTAGTGAATTCCGAAGGATTCAAAAGAATCCCTGATGATTTCCAATGAATTCATGATGGATTCTGCCGAAATCCTGGTGAATTTAGCAGAATTCCAAAGAATTCAAAATTAAATTTCAAGAAATTCTGAAGAGTTCAGTGTAAATTCCAAAGAGTTTCAAAGAATTCAAGGTGAATTTCGAAGAATTCCAAAGAATAATAATTAAAGGTTCATAATTAAATTCCAAAGAATTATTAAATAAATTTATGGTGAATTCTAAAGAATTTTAAAGAATTCAAGCTGAATTTCAAGGAATCCCAAAGAATTTATCAATAAATTTTAAAGAATTCCAATGAATTCATGGTGAATTCTGAAGAGTTCATTGTTAGTTCCAAAGAATTCACGGCTCTGTGAAGTTCCACTACATGGACTTACGACTTTTTAGAAACTGCGCAAAGGTTTAGTATTAATTTTATATAACTAATTTAATCTAAAATAAAAGTAAATACTTTAAATAAAATACACAATTCTCAAATAAAATACAAAAATACATAAGTGTAGTTTGTATTTTATTTAAAATACATTGGCTAAATTCTATTTTCCCTTCAATGTATTTCAACAATTTATAGCGAAATACTTGTATTTCGAGTAATATATTTGAAATATTCTGTACCCAATTCTAAATGTAAGAAAATAATGTGATGATTTTTTTAGAGGATAAAGTTCCTGTTCTTCTGACATCTTTTTACTCCCCTTTTTTTTGGAAATTTACTTGTGATTTCAAAATGAGCTTTCTTTTTTTCATTATGGTTATAGCTCGAAACATCAGAATCAACATCAATTTGTTTCGATATCGAAAATAATCTAGTTAATTTCACACTTCAAAACGATTTTAATACCGTATCATTTTGACCTCTTGGGATAAAAATAGGGTTATTATCAATGCAAATTTTTGTTTCACATTGAAAATCTTAATGTTCTTAATTCTAAAACAAGAAAGAGTCTTTGAAACAAGTTCGACACGTAGGAAGCGAAACGTCGGAAGGTTTCGACGGGCACTCAGGGTGAAACGGTCACCTAACGTTCGATTCTTTCATATCCTCGTAATCGGATCCTTGAACTTTTATATCTTCACGACCGGACCATTCACGCTCGGCTCCAGCTGCTTCCGGTGGGCGTTTTCGTGAAAACGGGTTCGCGATTCTTTTTGCCTCGAGAGCGACGCAACGACATAAACCCCTCCGGGTGTGCGGCAGAGAGCTTTCATAGGGTAAAAAAAAAAGAAATTCAGAAAGTTCGTGGGGCAAAAAGGGTGCCGCGGTGAGCCTAGATCTCAGAGGCGTAACCTGTACACCCCAACGGGGTTGACGCCATGGGTTGCCTCGGAGACTTGGGTGCCCCTATGTCGAATTATCATCGCGGGAGGTACTTTCCTTTACTAAACCTGATTGTAGTGCTCCGATTTCTTTCCACGTAGCACGTGCGATGGGTGGAACCCATTATAGGATTTGCTCAACTACTGATTCGTTGTTTGGATTAAATTCGATTTTGCCAGCTCTGAGCTGGATACTTTTGTCCTCCTCTAAGTCGGTTATTGACTATCAAACTTCTTAACAAATATACCCTGTTTGCAAAAAGTAAAAAACTGTTTCACTCACTTCAGGAATATCTGGGTACTTATTCCTGAATTCAGATTTTTTTATGAGGAAGGAATCCTCTAAAGGTGGAAAGAAGTTTTAAAAATTGTAGTTTAGTCCAATTCTTGTTTTTTTTTGATAATTAAGGGCATATACCAATAATTAAATTATTATTGTTAAATTATTCTTATTACTAGCAATTTCATACGTGCGCTGAAGAGCGCGAGAAACGTTGTTTTAGCAACTGATAAAAGATAGTGAAAGAAAATACTGAACTATATTTTAAGTAAATACAAAAAAAACACTACAAGTATATATACTAAAAAAAATATATATGTATGTATAATACACACACACATATATATATATATATATATATGTATGTATGTATGTATGTATATAGAATTTTTTAAATACTTCATTATACAATTTTCCATTCAGAGGAAACGTATTTCAATATTATTTAAAAATCATTTTCGTTAAATTTTGAGCATACAATTTGAGTATGAAACATATATAAAATTTTATGTCTGTAATTCTATGTAAGTGCATTAAAACAATCAAGATTTTATTATAGTTCTCTTTTTTAAAAAAACATCTAATTTCTTCAATTTACAACGCATTGCCTTATATTTTATGAATAAGTGAATATTTATAGTCAAGTTGATGTTTAATTCCTGTAAATATAACATAAGTGAGGGACAATTGTTGAATAGTTATATTGAAAAATTACTAATGAGCAAATAAATAGTACAAATTCATAGTTGCTTTTTAAAATAATTATTCACTTCGCTTTAAAAGGGTGTAATTTCTAGATCTAATAATAATGAAACGCATATATTTGTGGTAATAATATGTTTTTATCTGTAATATTCACTTTTGACTAATGAAACTGTTTCGATTTGTTCAGCAAATGATTTAATAACCATTTTTACAGTGAAATACCGCTTATTCACTTCAGTCATAGTACTAAATTTGACTTCGGTAATAAATTTTTCCACTAAATTAATTGGTAGAGCGAATTAATCATTACTGTATAAATGTTAGTAAAAATGGTTACTAAATCACGTGGTGAACGAATCGGCAATTTGTGTTATTTATTTACTCATTAGTAATTTTTCGTTATATTTATTCAACAATCACTGTCTCTCATTTATTTTATATCTACAGGAATTAAACATCAAGTTGACTATAAGTATTACCTTTTTCATAAAATAATAGACAATGGAATGTAAATTGAAGAAATTAGAAGATGCTGTTTAAAAAAGAAAACTATATCAAAATTTTGATTGATTTAATGTACTAATATATAGAATTATATACATAAAATTGTATATATTTTCTACTCAAATTGTATGCTCAAAATTTGACAAAAATAATAGTTAGTTTTAATTATTCTTTAATAATATTTCAATACGTTTCCTCTGGATTGAAAGATGTATAATGACACGTATTAAAAATTAAAAATTCTATACATATTTAAAATATGTACTTGAGTTAATTGTTAATGTCCTTAATTAAGCGATATTACTGAATTACAAAGTTAAAAATTAATTAATAAATTTTGAATTACGACTTAATAATTAAAGACATTTAATCGTTAAAAATAACATTATTTTCAACATAATAATAATAATAATACTACGTAAAATTGTTTGGATTACATTTTAAATCTTCAAAAATTGTACGTCAAATTAATAGTATTAATAGTTAATTATCTATATATTATTTATACATAATTTACAAATTACTAACTATCAGCATTTGCAAAATTTTAGAATTATAAAATTGAATAGATATGCACCAATTTAATTTTGAGGTCAGGCGAACAAATTAAAATTATTATTAAAAACAATTGAAAGACGTCAATATCACAATAATTATCAATATTGAAGCAACTTCACACTGCAAACGGAAAATTATCAATTGTGGAGCAACTTCACACTGCGAACGTAAACCCATCAAGATTATTATTATTATATATAAAAACCAATCTCAAAATATAAAATAATAAAAAAACAAAAGCATCTCTGCGAACCAACTTCATTCTGCGAACGGAATGTATTAGCTGCGAATTATTATTGTTAAATTATTCTTATTATTAACTTCAGGAATATCTGGGTACTTATTCCTGAATTCAGATTTTTTTAATGAGGAAAGACTCTTCTAAAGGTGGAAAGAGGTTTTAAAAATTGTAGTTTAGTCCAATTCTTTTTTTATTTCTGATAATTAAGGGCATATACTAATAATCAAATTATTATTGTTAAATTATTCTTATTATTAACTTCAGGAATATCTGGGTACTTTTTCCTGAATTCAGATTTTTTTATGAGAGATGACTCCTGCTAGAGATGGAACAAGTTTTGAAAAATTGTAATTTACGTATAATTCAATTTATGTTTTTATTTTTGATAATTAAGGGCATGCACCAAGGTAAGCGATCTAATTATATTCCCTAATTTTTTTCGTAAAACGAATTTTCAAGAGAAGGCAGATGTTGCTTCAGTAATTTTGCACCTCTGACTTCTCTTGAAAATTCAGTTTATCTGTTAATTTACGTCAAATCAGGATTATCAAAGCTAAAAATTCTTTGTTTTTTTAAAAATAAATGCTACTAATTGAAACCAATATCTATCTAGACTCATTCTTCTAAATAAATAGTTTAGTTCCAAATTGGTGTTTTTTGACCGTAGCAATTTAATGAAGTTATTCAACCGCAGATTGTGAATTTGATTAAATTATTATTTAATCGTTTATAATCTTAGGTGGTAGGACAACATATTTTTAATTTTTTAAAATCATAATGCAAACTTTATCAAATTAACTATTACTTAAGACTGATATTCACTAAATTAACTATTACTTAAGACTGAAATTTTACCAAATTTCACAATTTTCTACAACGACTAAAGTGAAAAATTCACCAAAGAATAATAATCTTTCAATTTCTTAACTATTTCTTTACACTTTCCCTGGTACCAAAAAAATGTGTAAATGTTTTTTTCAGAATAAACAAAAACCACTAATAAGAGCCACTATTTTTAGCCGAACCGTTTGGTTCAATTAAATGAATTCTTTTATTCTGACCCTTTAGTCTAGCTAAAATTACCATCTAAGATTATATACGATTATTTTCATCGAGGGTCAATATAATCCTCAATTGTTTAAATTATTATTATGATTATATTCAGGAATATATTTGCGTACTATTTCCTGAATTCAGATTTTTAAAATGAGAGATAACTCCCTCTAGAGATGGAACAAGTTTTGAAAAATTGTAATTTACTTCAATTTCTGCTTTTATTTTTGATAAGGGCATATACCAAGGTAAGCGACCTAATTATATTTCTCATTTTTTTTCGTAAATTAACAAATCAAACGAATTTTCAAGAGAAGGCAGATGTTGCTTCAGTAATTTTCCACCTTTGACTTCTCTTGAAAATTCAGTTTATTTTTTAATTTACGAAAACAAATGGGGGGATATTATTGATCAAGTGATCAGCTTGGTACATGCCCTTAAGTCAACTTTATACTCAACATAAATAATGTTTTTCAATTGGGACATTTCAATGGAAAAAAATCATGAGGTCGAGGCTTACAATCAAAAGTTGGAAATTATATAATACAGGTAATTGATGCGTTAGAATATGAGAGGCTTGACACTTTATCACGTCGATATTTCATTTATTTAACTATGCAGATTTAAAAACGATCATAAAAATGATGTGAAATTGAAAAATTCTTTAGCCATGAAACTCAGGTTTCAAATATTTCAGCTTTAATTAATTTCAAACTCAAAGAAAGGAATAAGCTGAACTGAAATTTTAATCCTCTTCTTTTTGTCAACATTTATAAGAAGTTTCTTAAATTTGGAAATTTTAGTTCTTAAATAGTCACCCTGACTTTTTTTTCAGAACTCTTTGAAAATTAAAATGATTTAAATAAAAGTCTTATAGTCAATAAAATCGACAAAATTTTTTAATGAGCAAAATACAATACAATGTAAGTTCAGATTTGGAACCTTTTTTAAAAATTATTGTTAGGAAAAATCATCACCTTTTGAAATAAGTTTTTGCAAAAATGAATTCTCTAAATCTGAAACAGTCAAGTTTTTCACTAATTTCATTCATTGACTCATTTATAGCCAATTCATCAGTGAATTTGACTTGATTACTCTGAAATTGACTGTCAAGTTCAATTAATTTTAATTTAAAATAAATTTAGTAAAATAATGTAATTTACAGTCAAATTCACTGAACAATCAGCGAGAAATGGGTCTCTGAACGAAATCAGTGACTCATTTCTAGCCAATTCATCAGTGAATTTTGACTGAATTTCAGTGAAATTCAGTGAAATTGACTGAAATTTAGTCAAATTCAGTCAATTTTGACCTAATTTCAGTGAAATTCAGTGAAATTGACTGAAATTCAGTCGAAATTCATTGATGAATTAATTAGAAATGAGTCACTGAACCAAACCACTGCAAATTTTGACTGATTCAATTTCAATAAAATTCAGTTAAATTAACTGAAATTCAGTCAAAATTCAATGGCGAATTAAGTAGAAATGGGTCCTTGAATGAAATCAGTGAAAATTTTGATTGATTTAAATTTAGAGAGAATGTGCATTTTTATTCTGGGCAATGGTCTTACTCTCTAAATTTGAATTAGACCAAATTTTCACTGATTTCACTCAGTGGTCCGTTTTTCACTGATTATTTAGTGACCCGTTTTTCACTGATTGTTTAGTGATCCCTTTTTACCGATTGTTCAGTGAATTTTACTGATTATTCAGTCAAATTTTACCGAAAAATCATTCAAATACACTGAATAATAAGTGAGAAATGGGTCACTGAATGAAATCAATGAAAAATTTGACTGATTCAAATTCAGAGAGCAGAATAAACTACATTTCAAATTGAGATGTATACAAATTAATGAACAGCCTAAAAATATTAAAATATTAATATTTCAGAACAACTGAAATATTAAATTTTAAAATTAAATCGACATTCTGTAATGTCGATTTAATTCAGAATAAAAAAACATTTGAAACTCAAATCGATTGAAAGTGAAAAAGTATTTCACGAGTAAAAATCACTTCTTACAAAATTAATTATTTGAATAAAGACTTCCAAATAGAAAGCATCTATAAGAAAAGAACTTGAACCTTCTTCCTCAGACAATTAATTACTAAACTTCTTTTAATAATTAGGATTTTCTATAAAAAAGAAACGAATTATTTTCTAGAGAGTAACACTTAAACACGAGACGTGCGTTTTCAGAAGAGCAAATTAAGTTTCTCGGAGGTCCGGAGTGTGCAAAATAATGATGTTTGCCGAGGGACAGATTTTTTTGTTCTTTCTTGTACCGCGGCGGTTGTCCACGTGCCAAAGGTGCGCTTCTCTGTAGTTTCGAAGTTGCGATTAATCTCAAGATTAAAGCGAGAAACTTACTCGACCGTAATTGATGCCGACGAAAGAAAAGGTGCACCAAGAGGAAGAAAGTGAGAGGAAAGAAAGGACAAATAAGAATGGTAATTATTGTAATCTCGACGCCAGTGGGAGGACAGCTGGGAGGTCCTGTTACTCCTCACTTCCACAGCTCTCTGTCTAATGTCAGATGCTGGCCAGGATCTCTCCATCATCTCGGTAGGTCTATCTTCCCTTAATTTCTATCATTACTCTGCTCCTGTGTATCCCAGAATTTCCACCACTTTATCCACAATATTCAAATCGATCTTGATTTTCTGTATTTAATTTTAAATCAATACTTCTTGTCATTTGTAAGTTTCATTGGCATTTCGTCAAATCAGGATTCTCAAGGCATTAGGATTCTACATTCTTGATACCATGAGAGAGTTTTTGTTTATTTTTGAAAAATAAATGCTACTATTTCAAAATAATATCTATCCATCTTATCTCGATCTGCTTGAATCAAATCATTCTTTTAAATAAAGTAAAGATTGCGTTACAGAAGACGTCTCACCTTGAAGTACTTTTTCTACTTAAATGCAAAACTCAGAGCACAAAATACTTCACATACATTACTCAAAATACAAGTATTACTCTATGAAGTAGATGAAATAAATTGCAGGGAAAATACAATTTAGTCAATGTATTTTGAATCAAATACAAAGTAGATTGATGTATTTTTGTATTTTATTTGAAATACATTTGAGAATTGTGTATTTTATCTGAAATATTTACTTGTATTTTAGATAAAATACATCCTAAATTAATTATATAAAAATTAATAGACGCAGGATAAAAAAAGCCGTAAGTCCATACTGTGAAGCTTCACAGAGCTTTGAATTCTTTGGAATTCACAATGAACACTTTGGAATTCACAATGAATTCCTTAGAATTCTTTGGAATTTAATTATGAATTCTTTGGGATTCTTCGCAATTTACTAGGGAATCCTCTGAATTCACCAGGAATTCTTCGGAATTCACCATGAATTCATTGGGAATCACCAGATATTCTTTGGAATTCTTCGGAATTCACTATGGACTCTTTAGAATTCTTCAGAATTCGCCAGGAATCCTTTGGAGTCCTTTAGAATTCAAGTTAAATTTTAAAAAGTTAATAAATCATCATCATCATGAATTCTAAAGAATTCATGATGAATTCCAAAGAATTCAAAGTGAATTTCAAAGAATCCAGGAGAATTAATAAATAAATTTCAATTAGTTCATGATGAATTTCAAAGAATTCAAGGTGAACTCTGAAGTGTGCCTGGTGAATTCTGGTGAATTCCAAAGAATACCAATGAATTCGTGGTGAATTTCGAAGAGCTCGTTGTCAAAACTAAAGAATTGATGATGAATTTTAAAGAATTCAATGTGCATTTTGTAGAATTGAAGGTGGATTCCGAAGAATACAAAAAAAGTTATAATTATATTCCAATGAATTCATGATGAATTCTCAAGAATACATAATGAATTCCAAAGAATTTCCAAGAATTCAATGTGGGTTCATAGTTAAATTCCAAAGAATTCAAGGTGAATTCTCGAATATTCCTTGTGAATTCTGAATTATTCCAAGTGAATTCTGAAGAATTTTTTGTGAGTTACAAAGCAATCTAATTAATTCATGATGAAGTCCAAATAATTCATGTCCAATTAATTCATGATGAATTCTAAAGAATTCCAGGTAAATTCCGAAGTGTTCCTAGTGAGTTCTGAAGAATTCATAGTGAATTTTAATGCATTCCAATGAATTCATGTTGAATTCCGAAGAGTTTATTGTCAATTCCAAAGAATTCATGATAAATCCCAAAGAATCCTTGGTGATTTTCGATGAATTTATGGTGAATTTCGAAGAATTCCTGGTGAATTAGGAAACATACTTGGTGAATTTCGAAGATTCCTAAAGAATTCATAATTGAATTCCAAAAAATTCCGAAGAGTTCATTGTGAATTCCAAACAATTTTAAAGAATGCAAGGTGAATTTCGAAGAATCCTAAAGACTTCATAATTAAGTTCCAAATAATTCCAATGAATTCATGATGAATTCCAAAGAATTTAAGGCATTTCATATAAAATACAAGTAAATATTTCAGATAAAATATACAATTCTCAAATGTATTTCAAATAAAATACAAAAATACTTAAATGTAGTTGGTATTTTATTTGAAATACACACTGAAAAAAAACTAGTAAAATTAATTAGTTTAATGGTTGGCTAGAGGGATTTAACTAAAATCTGTAGTTGATTACCCACGTGGAAAGATTCCCCGGAAAGTACTCCACGGAAATTCTACGGAAATTCCAGTTGGAAATTCCGCTGACTTT
>JBAGKK010513046.1:0-32985 GCA_037177015.1 Euceroptres primus
GAAAAACATCAGCTTTCTTCCTAGAGTGTTTTTGAGAAAATCAAAAGTGCCCGTCTTAAAAAAAGTCAGTTTTATTCTTGATTTTGATAAATAATGGTCAAATTTTGATATTTTCAAAAAATGCTTATAATCAATCGGAAGGTCAGGAAAAAATCTGTTGAAAACGTCCTAGCTAAATTTTTTTAAATTATTTATAAAATAAGCAAATATTCTAGTAGCAGAGAGTTTTCACCAAAAACTTCAAAATTTGAGCCCCTCTGACTCGGCTACTTTTCGAGAGAACAGAAAAATATTTTTCGGAAAATCACCATTCAGTAGGATAAAATTTAGCCAAATTTTGTGCCCAATATATTTTAGGCAAAGTCGAAAACCTTCTATGTGAACTCGGCCGACTTTATTGAAATCAACAAACCTGCAGTGACTTCAAAATCAGTAAGTAAAACTGAAACCTCCTTTACTTGGAATCAAGGAGTAAATGAGCAGATTAATGCACTGAGGGTAAGTAGACTCGTTTTCAAAAAAAGTCTATTCATGTTGGAATTCTTTACAGAATTCCAACATTCCTATTTTTTATTTTGAATCCTGTAAATGATAAAACAGTCTTGCAATTCAGATTTCCACACCTCTGGTAATAATTTCTTTTTACAGGCCATTACTGATTCTCGTTTTACTAAAACCGGGAAGAAGGATTCTTTCGAGCTCGAAAACTTGTGCCAAGAGACTAAAAAGGATACTAAGATGGGCAATGTTCAGAAATTTATACTATCTGTCATTGCAGGCGTCGATAAATGTCCAATTAAAAAGGTAAATATAATAATGCGATATTATAAATTGCAAATTAATTTTTTTTTTAATTAAGGATTTTATACATACAAAATATTTAACTTATAGAATTCGAAGACCACTTTCACTGTACCCTACTCTTTTTCGTATACTTCGGATAGTACAATGTGTGGTCCAATTAGTATGAACATGAAGGTATTGAAGCTTAGTGATAAAGGTGACGCACACCCCATCATAAGCGGCACGTTAAAAGGAAATATAACTGGTTGTTAAACAAAAATAATACTTAAAAAAATATACCATTGTTCTGAATTATTAAAATTCATTCCAGACAGAGTGCAATAATGTAAAGTTGTCAAAGAATATAATTCTTTTGCCGAACTAAAATTGCTTGAATTTATTTCCATACATCATATGTAATTTAAAAAAAAAAGATCTGTATAAAAGAAGCTAGTTGATATTATTTATGAATCATAGTTAAATTAATTTTTTTGTCAATTCCCATTGAGTTGCCAAAATAATTTGTTCTTCCTATGACACAAAATCCAAAAGTGTCAAAATTTTGCAAACAATTGCCAATTACACGCATGTCATAATACCCATAATACATAGACAGATTAATTTAACAAAATGCAATTTCCTTGCGCAATCAAACAATTGTTTTATCTAAACCTTGTTCTTATATGGATAAGATAGAAGTTTGACTTTCTGGTGGCAAGATGCTTAACAAGAGAACTCGTAATTCACATTGTCGTCGATAAAATTCATTTTATCAGGGAGTGAATTTGGGAACGAACCTATTCTTTAAGAAATATGGAAATGAACTTAAAATTAGATAATATTTTTAATATTAGACAATATTCTTAAATTTATGTATATTTTTTACTATGTATTTTTGGCACCTGTTTAAGAATATTGTAAAAATATTCTTAAAATAAAAATATTTTTTCTCAGTGTGTTCTTTGTATCTGTCAATATTTTGTCAAATTATTTTCTATTTTAAGTAAAATTGTTTTAAAATAAAAACTTATAAATTTTATTCAGCAGTTTACCTTGTGCTAGGTGAAGCTATTTTCCTGGTTATTATCTTAGTTACGTCAGAAAAGGTAATGGTAACAATTAAAATGACGTTCTAACATGACCGTTTTTTATATAATCGATAAGAATTTAAATCTTCCGTTCATGTGTTGCTAAGTCGATAAAATTGTTTGACAAGAAAAAGCTGTAAGCTAATAAGAACCGTTTTTTCTAACGAAAATAAGTATTCCTTAGTCTGAAGTCTTAGAATTAGAAGAGGGGTCGCACCAACTTAAAAATGCTGAAAATCTGTCTTCTTTTGGTGCTGGCTGCTAGTGCAAGTGGATGGTAATTTTTCAAAAAAACATTTTCCTGTTTTGTCGAAAAGTAGCCGATTTCTTGAAAATTTCAAAACTTAACTTAATTTATCAAAATCAAAGATATAATCGATTTTTTTAAAGATGGACACTTTTTTTGAGTAAACTGATTTTTTCAAAAAGTTTTTCCTATGGGCGTGAAAATGTCGGAAAATTTTTTGCAGGTACAGTTTTTGATAACAAAGAAAAATATGAAAATAGAAATTAAAAAAAAAATTTTGTTGATTTTATAATTTTTAAAATTTAAATTGGAAAAAATAAAAATAAAAAAATAATAAAAATAATAAAAATAAATAAAAGTAAATAATAAAAATAGATAAATGAACATTTAAATTGGAAAAGATAGATTTTTTGAATTTGGTTATTTGCACGGTTTGAATATGCAAAAAACATTTGTATTTCTTATATTATACACATTCCATGTGAATTACACATTAAAAATGCGCAATTAAACAAATTCAAAAAATTTTTACTTTTTCCAATTTTCAAAAAATTGTAAAATCAACGACAATATTTTTTGAGTATCTATTTTTATATTATTTTTTGTTATCAAAGACTGTACCTGCAAAAAATTTCCGTCATTTTCGCGACCGTAGGAAAATTTTTTTGAAAAGATCAGGTTACTCAAAATTCAGTTCCTCGAAAACAAAAATAAATTCCTGTTTGCTTTTCGAGGATTTTTTTCTGAAAAACCTCAGCTTTATTTGTAGAGTATTTTCGAAAAAAATGAAAGTGCCCATCTTTTAAAAATAGTCGATTTTATTTTTGATTTTGATAAATCAAGGTTAAATTTTGAAATTAAAAAAAAATGCTTATAATCAATCGGAAGATAAAAAAAAAACTATTGAAAACGTCCTCGCTAATCTTTTAAAAATGATTTATGAAAGCAGCAAATATTCTCGCAGCAGAAAGTATCCACCAAAAACTTCAAAATTTAACCCCCTCTAGCTCGGCCACTTTTCGACAAAACAGGAAAATATTTGTCGGTAAAATTCTAATAAACATCTAGTTGAACAACACTCGGTCCTGAGTAAGAGTGCTCGCTCGTCGTTTTAAATTCGGTTCAAACTGGATTTTAATCGTACCCATTATAGTGCCGTCTACTCCCAAGGCTGGCCTTATTACGAGCGATGAGTGTACTTAGTATAGAGTGCACGAGTTGCGTTGATATATGTAGTTCTTATATAATATAATATAATATAATACATAATATAATACAGTGAATATGTATTCTTGGCGCCTATTTAAGAATGTTGTATAGTCCAGATAATACGTCGTAAAAAAGAATGATGTTCCCAAATAATTCCCATGCGCGATTTTTGTTTTAAATAGATTCTTAGCGGGGTCCTGAATGACCTCCAAAAATTTGTAGAACAGGTCGATTGCCAAAGGACTTTTTTTTTTAAAGGATTTTCAAAATTCACGTTTGCGTGGACAGACCATTTCCATTGCATTTTACAAAAACAAGTTCCAATTAGAAAAGAAAGTGTACAAAATCCTAAGAAAAAACCCAAGAAAAAGAACCTTCTATCTCTAATGGGTTTAGACATACGGTAATTTCAAAAAAATTTCTTTTTCCGAATTTCGTCGAAAAATCACTACTTTTTATAACTTTGTGTGTACCATCTGATTGACTGATTTTATGAAAAAAATTTCAAGAGACGAGTGAAAAGTCAAGTGTTTATCTTTAATTTTCCACAAAGGACAAAGTCCTAGCTCTAATAGGTTGGCAGTTATGACCTCTCAAAGTGGACTCCTTTTGACCCATCTTTCAGGGCAATTTCCGCCTGCGGAATTTTCTCGAAACAGGGTGTTCTGTGGGCAACGTACGATAGTGATGCCAGAGGATGAAATGAAGTTAACAACATTCTACGAAATAAAAAGGCCTTCTAGACCTATTAGTTTGTTATTTGTGATTTTTCAAAACGTCTCTTTTTTTGAATTTTTTAACTAAAATCAGAAAAATTGTGTTTTTTGAAAATAACTTGTTTCCTCTTGATCCTTCAATGAAAATTTGAAAAAAGAAATTAAAATAGACTCAATTTTGCGTAAAATGGGATAAAATAGAGTGTCCTAGCCCTAATAAGTCACAAGTTATGACCCTGGAAAGTGGACCCTTTTTGCATATAATCACCTGAGTGTACCATACGGCGCAAATACGGTCATATTTGAACATTTTTATGCAAATTAAGTGATTAGCACTCATTCCAAGTAAATAATACATACTTTTCTTGTTGATAAACAATTAATTATTTATAACAAAATCATTCAAACTCCTGTTTTTAGTACTTTTGTACCGTTTTTCAGTACTTTTGCAGCAAAAAAAGATATTATAATCTATTATAAATGTGTAATATGCCTTTTGTTGTTAATAAACAATTAATTCCTTATAACGAAATCATTTAAACATCGGTTTTTAGTATTTTTTGACCGTTTTTCAGTACTTTTGTGGCAAAAAAGATATTCTAATTATAATGAATATCAAATATGCCTTATGTTAATAATAAAATAGTCATTGTTTAGAACAAAATATTTTTCTCAACAGCTTCTCTACATTTTATCATACAATTATCCTGCAGACACTTAAAATTCGTTGTAAGTGTGAATTAGTAAGTTAATTAAAATTCGTTCTGAATGTGAATTAGTAAGTTAATTACTGAGGTACTAATTACAAAAAAATATTATTCAATACATTTGGTGACATTCAGGACGAATTACAAGTGTTTGTAGGATAATTGTATTAAATCAAAAAATAAAGCAAAAACTTAAAATAATGTATTCATAAAAATTAGAGAAGGTTCTACAAATAGATAATTTTTTATTTTTGACAACCATAAGATTTTTAAACTCTGCCTTATTAGTTTTTTATACCACTTCTTATTAACCCAACAAACCTTGATTTTATGTACAACTATCACTTTAAATGCTTGTCAACTTATTCTTACTAATGGGGTGTTATAAAAAATTATTTTCCAGAGAAATTTAATTTCGTTTATTTCTAAAATAAATCAATCTTTTTAGAACGGCGAAATTTTTAAAATTTCATTGGGTCATGTAGACCCAAATTTCAAAATAGTCCAGGGTTAAATTTGTAAGCGTGGCAAGGCCAACAGGGTCAAGGCAAATTTTTACGAAAATGGGATTATTTGCTAAAAAATCCTTTAAAAATCAAAAGGATATAGTGAGAAAAGGATTTGTTCGAAATCGCATTCATTAGCATAGTAATATAAAAAGTTGGTTTTGACATGAGGGGGGGGGGGGAGTAAGGCTAAGCAGTACTAAACAGACAAAACGACTTTTCGTGATTAAACTATTTTAAAACCCGTTGTTTTAAATTAAAAATATTATTTTTTATCCTGATAAGATGTTAATTTTGTATCTCTACTGTTCGAAATATTTTTATTTTTAAAAACGAGAAAAAATCTACCTCGGCCAGAGTTCAAATTAACAAATTGACATCTTATTATAGTATTAAAACTCTGTTCAAAAACCTAACATCTTGATCATAATATTTTAGCGTTGCTAGAAACTAATTTTAAAATACCATAAAATTCTAATCTCCAAATACAATTTTAATTTTCTCCAAATTGGATAACTTTTTTTTGATTAAGCTTTTTTCCCATGTATTCAGCATCTCAATATTTCGGGATCGAGTTTTTATTTATTTATTTTTTAATTAAAAAATTGGATTTTATTTTTTTTCGTATTTCAATAAAACTTCCTTCTCAATAATTTCAAAATACTTCAGCTCGGGAGTGGACTTTTGTTTTTTCTTTAAATATTGGGCTGAAGTTTCAGACGTCTGATCTGACGAAAATTTTTTTTTTAATTCTAATTGATTACAGGCTTTCAAAAAGGTTGAAAACTATGTTTTATAATATTTTAACACATATAAAGCAACCAAAAACTGCAAAAATTGGCAAAATTGCGCGCCAAATCACCGTCTAACTGATAGACGGTCGCTTTTCGGACAGTAATTGACTAACGTGACAGATGACACCTACTGCGTTTCAAAGGCAATGCGAAAAGGAGTTGAAAAATTATATTTTAAAATTTTTGTGGCTGGGGCTCAACACCCAAAATTGGCAAAAACTGCGCGCGGACACACCGTCTAAGTGTTAGACGGTCGTTTGTCGGACAGTAATTAACAAACGTGACAGATGACACCTAGTACGTTTCAAAGGAAATGCGAAAAGGCGGTGAAAAATTATTTTTATAAATTTTTGTTGCTGGGGCTCAACACCCAAAATTGGCAAAATTGCGCGCCAACGCACCGTCTATGTGATAGACGGTCGATTTTCGGACAATAATTGACAAACGTGACAGATCACACCTAGTACGTTTCAAATGCAATGCGAAAAGGACTTAAAAAATTATTTTTTAAAATTTTTGTTGTTGGGGCTCAACACTCAAAATTGACAAAAACTGCGAGCCGACACACCGTCTAAGTGTTAGACGGTCGTTTTTCGGACAGTAATTAACAAACGTGACAGATGACACCTAGTACGTTTCAAAGGTAATGCGAATAGGAGTTGAAAAATTATTTTTTAAAATTTTTGTTGCTGGGGCTCAACACTCAAAATTGGCAAAAACTGCGCGCGGACACACCGTCTAAGTGTTAGACGGTCGTTTTTCGAACAGTAATTAACAAACGTGACAGATGACACCTAGTACGTTTCAAAGGCAATGCGAAAAGGGGGTGAAAGATTATTTTTACAAATTTTTGTTGTTGGGGCTCAACACTCAAAAATGGCAAAAACTACGCGCGAACACACCGTCTAAGTGATAGACGGTCGATTTTTGGACAGTAATTATCAAACGTGACAGTTAAAACCTAGTAAATTTCAAAGGTAATGCAAAAAGGAGGTGAAAAATTATTTTTATAAATTTTTCTTGCTGGGGCTCAACACCCAAAATTGGCAAAAACTGCGCGCGAACACTCCATCTAAGTGTTAGACGGTCGTTTTTAGGACAGTAATTATCAAACGTGACAGTTGACACCTAGTACATTTCAAATGTAATGCAAAAAGGGGGTGAAAAATTATTTTTATAAATTTTTGTTGCTGGGGCTGAACACCCAAAAATGGCAAAAACGACGCGCGAGCACACCGTCTGAGTGATAGACGGTCGATTTGCGGACAGTAATTGACAAACGTGACAGATGACACCTAGTACGTTTCAAACGCAATGCGAAAAGGAGTTGAAAAATTAGTTTTAAAAATTTTTGTTGCTGGGGCTCAACACTCAAAATTGGAAAAAACTGCCTGCGAACACACCGTCTAAGTGTTAGACGGTCGATTTTCGGAGTGTAATTGACAAACTTGACAGATGACACCCAGTACATTTCAAAGGCAATGCGAAAAGGAGTTGATAAATTATTTTTAAAAATTTTTGTTTCTGGGGCTCAACACCCAAAATTGGCAAAAACTGCGCTTTGCCATTTTTGGGGGTTGAGCCCCAGCAACAAAAATTTTTAAAAATAATTTTTCACCCTCTTTTTGCATTAACTTTCAAATGTACTAGGTGTTAACTGTCACGTTTGATAATTACTGTCCTAAAAACGATCGTCTAACACTTAGACGGTGTGTTCGCGCGCAGTTTTTGCCAATTTTGAATGTTGAGCCCCAGCCACAAAAATTTTAAAATATAATTTTTCAACTCCTTTTCGCATTGCCTTTGAAACGTACTAGGTGTCATCTGTCACGTTTGTCAATTACTGTCCGAAAATCGACTGTCTATCAGTTAGACGGTGATTTGGCGCGCAATTTTGCCAATTTTTGCAGTTTTTGGTTGCTTTATATGTGTTAAAATATTATAAAACATAGTTTGCAACCTTTTTGAAAGCCTGTAATCAATTAGAATTAAAAAAAAAAAAATTTTCGTCAGATAAGACGTCTGAAACTTCAGCCCAATCTTTAAATTGCAATGTCGATTTTAGAGAATGCTTTTCCGCTTTCCTATAAAATTACCATCACATAGAAAATCCAAAGGTATAACTTTAATTTGCAACATAATGATTCAATAATGATACTATCTTTTTTTAGAATTTTGATACCAAGAATGGTATTAAAATAAAAAAAGACTATTAATTTGTTGGATTATTCTGCTGCTGATTAAAGTTATACCTTCCGATTTTCTGTGATGTTGTCCCTTGACTCCTTTTGCCTTGCCACCCTTCAAATATAGTTAAACTTTTTAATTAAATTGGAAAACAATCATTGTTTTCATTTTTCTAAATTTTACACTAGAAATCCAATTTTTGAGGAGAAGCTCATTAATTTTGTTCAGTGTAGCATTTTAATCATGGTGAGCGACGGGAGCATTGTAATAGATTGGCTTTCAGATAAAATGTCCAAGGTAAGAGAATTTTGACGAAGAAACCACTTACCATTCAGTACGTGGACCATTACGCTGGCAGGATTTGCGTTACTAGGAATGCAGGTGTAATTTCCGCTGTCGCTCAATCTGGCCTGTGTCACCAAGAGCTTGCTCGTCGTCCCGCTCTCAGTTTTCTCCGTCTCCAAGGAAACCCCGCCCCTGCGGTGAACGCTGTATTATCAGAGATACTTGGATACTGCTTTTGACTACAGGATTGATATGGCTGGGGGAGGGATTTCAAAGGCTGATAATGAAGACTTAAAATCAAGACTGAAACAGAAAAATATCGGAAAAAAAAGTCTCAAGACCTAGATTTACAACCTCTTTCCCTCTTTTCCTTGTTCACATTTTATATTTCCTTTTCCTGTTTATAATGAAACTCGGTCGTTTCCAGCTTCTCAAACTTTTGATGTTTAAAATTGTCGATAAAACATTATAATTAGAAGTTGCTAATTCATCTTCCAGAACTTCGTAGGCATTTTTTCGTAGATTTTTCAACATGTAATTTCTGAGCTGGCTAGGAAAAGTGAGAAGCTGATTCTAGTGAAAATTATTTGCAAATAAAAGTAGTACATTCGAAAAAAAATTATATATGAAGTTTAATATATTTGAAAAATTTAACACGTTTGAAAAATTCACAAATAAAATTAATATTTTTTAAAATTTATGTTTCCATGGAAAGAGGAAAATGTTGTTTGTTAAGTGATATAATGGTATTGAAATTTTTCAAAGAAAAAACTAAGAATTTTTTAAACATACTTCCAAACTTTGAACAGGAAGTGTAAGCCCGACTTACAGTTGAACAATTTAGACTAAAAGTTGTAAAGTGAATATGAGACGTGAAGCAGTGCGAAATATAGAAGTTGTAAAGACAGTAAATGGAGTTAGTGTAGGAGGGAACAGAAATTTTCTTTGCTAAAGTGCATACCTGGGACTGTCGAAATCCACTACTGCACTCCCGTGATGCCACGAAACGCTGCTCGGGGGTGTACTTTGCACATTAACTGTGCACGTGAGGCTTATAGTACTACCCTTTTTCACATAAACATCTTCTGGTCCTAGAATTTTCGCTTGTGCAGCTGGAACATAGATTATAAATGTTCTGTTCAATTCTCAAAGCATTTGCACTTCCTGAAAAGAAACTAAATGAGAAAATTTAAGGAAATATAGGAATATAACAGGGAATCTACTTTTTTCATTCCCTACACACATATTTTGGCGTATCGATCTTCTGCTTCAAAAACATGCTTTGCCTCGAGAATATTCTTTAAAAAAATAATTTTATAATCTTTGAAACTGAAATTAGGGGAAACTGAAATAGAAGAATTTAACTATAGAGTAGATATAGAGTTTAAAGTATATTTTTAAAAACACAATTTGTATTAAAGGGGAAATTGTAATACAAGGATTTAAAATGCTTTTTTCCTTTGAGGATTATAGAGCATGCATATATCAAAACCAGCAAAAAGATATGAAACGCTTGAGTTCGCATTGTGCAGATTATGCATTAATTTAGTAACGAAAAAGAAGAAGCGAAAAATAGTCAAATAAATGAGGGTAGAGGAAACAGACCTAACCCTTTCAGCCATTCGAATATGATTTTTGTGTGTTATCCAGCCATAAAAGAAAGTAATTTCTTCTGAATAATTCTATAATCTGAGAAGCTGGAATAATTGCTCAGTAAATGGAAGAAAAAATATTTTTACTCATCGGCAAAATGCATTTAATCACTGAAATGTTCGTACAAAGTGCAAAAGAAAAAATATGATGCAGTACCTGAAGAAGTGAGAAATGTATTAAAATCATAAAAGAAATTAAAAAGAAAGCAAAAAGTAGTAAGAATGAGAGTGACAAGAAGTTTTTAATGGAAAAAATAAGATGAAAAGGAAAAGAAAATTATTCTAAAGGTGAAAAGGTAAATGTCAGGTACAAAAGGTAAGAAAGGCAAAAAAGAAACAAACTTGAAAGAAAAACTGAGACAAGGAACAAAAAGAAATAAATGAGATGAAAAAACTGTAGTGAAAACAGTAGAAAGTTTCCTCAAGTCAAATAATCGCACTCAAGTTGTTCGTTTGAGGAAAATTTGTATCCTCGTTTCTTTTCAGCTTTGATGGTGAAAACAGGTATTTAGTTTCAGATTGTTAGTATAAATATAAGCATAAAATATTTTTAAGAAAGTAGTTGTGCAGAGCAGTTTTGTCTCTTCTTAATAATCTTATCACCGGAAGATTTGTAAAGAGGAAAGCGTGTAAGGCACTAACTTCGAGTTGAGTGCTTTTAAGGGCTGAAAGAGTTAAGGCACTGTTGCGGCCTTATCAAGAACACTACTAAATGCATTTAGGATCAACGGCACGGAAGGAGTTTACTCTTGCATGATTCTAACCTGAGTTGAACGTCCGGTGAATGGCGTTCGGTGTGGTGGCAGGGACAGGGGCACTTTCTGGAATGGGAGGACAGAAAAGATATCGAGTTAATCGAAGTCGAAGAGATCACACTTTTCAGGCAGAGGATCGAAACGCTACTCAACTGTTAACATTGCATTAAATTGCTATACACAAAAGTAGACTCGAATTCATGCACATGCTACTTGACTCAAAATTTTCAGTGCACCTCGCTTATTTCCATAGCCCAAGCACCACAAGCAATTTTAAAACAATTCAAATTTTCTGCCTTCAATATTTCTGAAAATCAAATATAAAATAATTTCTCTCCACTTTTACTCCGTGTACAATTGTACAATAAGAATTTTAGAACAAAATAGTGAAATTGTGAAAACGAATCTGAGTAAGAAGAATCTTTATCTACGTACAAAAATAGGTTTCGATGAGCCTTGGTAGATTTTTAAAACGATAAGAAAACCTATTATTTTTGTATGTCGAAAAAGATTTTTCCTATCCTGATCCGAAAACCCATTTTTTTCTCGATCTATACTAATAATTATTAGTAGAGATCGAGAAAAAATGGCCCAGAAATAATCAATCGATAATAATTATTCTGTTGCTAATTGTAGACAATGATAAACAATTCAGCGTTAGGGAGATGATTAAACTAGACTGACTCATCATCACGAGATGATTAAACTTAACAATTGGAATAAAGAGTAAACTTTTGAAATTATTTAAAAACATGAAGATTAAGAGAAAATTAAAGTGAGGAAATAATTGATATACCCTTTGAAAGCGGGTAGTTGCAATCCCAAGTGTACAATCACATGCGTCAAAATTATGATAGTTGCATAACTAAAGTGAAATAAAAAGGGAACATACCTTCCACTTTCAATATAAAGGCTAGATTCATCTTGGGCTCTGTATTCACTTGACACTCGTAAATCCCAGCATCTCTTGGCTGGACGTAATCGATCCTTAACCTCCACTCATCAGAGACTTCGGGATGTTTCACTGAAAATCTCGCGTCTCCCGTGTATGTAAATATTGATGATGTTAATATGTGCAAATCCCTCTTTCGCATCCAGGAGATCTAAAACAAAAAACATAGAGGAAAATTACAAAAAAAATACAAAATATTACTAACGTATTGTAAACATAAGGTTAGTATATTTTTTAAAGATTGCTCGTAAAATTATTTTCAAGATAATTTTTTAGGATTAATTGAATAAAATAAAACTATGATCCTCGAAGTATTTCATAAAATGAACTACAAACGTCAAAGCAGAATCATCATAACTTTAAATCAAGTGCAATGCTTCGAGAATAACGTTTCATTTTTACAATAACGTAAAATAAAATATGTATGTTTTTCTTCAATCGAAAAAGCAGAAATAAGTATGTTTTCAAAAGCCATTACTTGAAAGGATGGAGAGGGAAATTAAAAGGAGTACGGGAACGCTAAAGGCTGTCGAGAAACCACCCCAACAATTATAGAGAAACGTGCCTCCACTTCACCTATCCGGATAGTCCACTTCTACATCCATACGAATCCGTAATTTCCTCCTGGCAATGCAGGTCGTTAAACGTATGTTTCAAACGAAGGAGACATTCGAGTCCCCTCGTTAATTATCCTCAGTGTGGATTTCAGAGTCACGTCCTTTCACGATTCTGAGGTAAAACATAACGTAAAAAATTGTCACTGATCGAAGAAACGTCGAGAATCATCTGGAGACATTTGATTTTTTTCTTTTTAGATCGAAGACGTGAGAAGATTTAATATCACTTTTCGAAGAGATCTCCTGAAAATTTGATATTGATTTTCAATCAAGTGATTACAGACTTTTATACTTCATTCGTAAGGTGCGTTATAAATTTTGTATTAAATGAGAAAATAATATTGTTTCTTAGATAAAAATATAAAAGATAATTGTAATTTCTGGTGAAAGATTCACTCCGAAAAAAATTTTTCTTCTTAAACAAAATCAAAAACAAACAATTTTGTTAAGTTCAGCAAACTCGTTTGCTTCAATCAACTAAAGCTTTTACTTGATTAGTTTCGAAAATTTTGCAAAATATTTTTCTGAGTCTTGAACAGTATAGTTTTTTGTAAATATAAATTTTTCTAATAGATTTATGTTCTATTTTGTTTTTTTATGAATTCCGTTGTTAATTTGAAATTTTTTTTAGCACTCATAAAATTAGCAATTCATTTTTGCTGCGTCACGGGGGTTGATGAAGTGTCGAAAACAGGTTTTAATTATAGGGTAGCACCGGTCTCCGGATAGGTACGTGTCAGCGGCCGGACAATACCGTGTATTTCATATTACGAATAGGAAAATAAACCACAATTATTAAAAGTAAATGGAACTTTACATTTTGCATACTTTCTTCTATCACGGAAGAGATAAAAAACATGCGGACATTTTTTAACTTTTTTTAACTGTATTTAAAATATTTTCAAAGTCGCGCATCGGTTATCTCCACTTTAGAATTGTGCGCTATGTTTTGTGACAGAGAACAGAATAATTTTGTATTGAAGTTATGACTTACCTAAATTGAAATTTAACTTAAGTGTATGTATCAAATGTGTATCAATGTATTAAATTAAAATATTAATGTATGAAATTAAAATTTTCGAAATTCTTCGGAATTCCAATTTATATACCGTGTATATCCGAAGATTTTTAATATTTCCGAGCTTAAATGCAGCATTTTTTAACCTCGCTAGAGGTCAGAGAGCCTGTCCGATCTCTGGCGTAAACTTCATTTTGACAATGTTTGTTAAGACGGACAACCTATGTGGAGAACGTTCTTTTTCTAAATAAAATGTAGACATATATATAAATATATAATGAAATCTTGTTTAATAATTATTTGGACACATAAAAAACTCTTAAGTTAATCGGTAAAATCAATGGCCACCTTCAGTCTGTACATTTATTAGGAAATACACGTAAATAAAACTACTAATAAATAGCGCAGAGTGTAATGGTAACAATATTGCACCGTTTCTTAGTAATTTTATTTGAAAATATTTGTTCATCAAGCATATTTGAAGGAAAAGACCAACCATTGGGGGGGGGGGGACAATTGTACCAATTACCCTCTTTCAAATAGTTAATAAGAAAAATCATTTTCTTGAAATTCATCTAACCTCTAATCTTTGATACAAGTTCACTTCACACCTAGCTCATTCTGTCCATTTTGCATTTTATTTTTTATTCGTAATTATTTATAATTTTTAACAGCTAATTTTCCAGTCCAAAAACATTTTGTAACAATTTTAAAAAGTTGCATAGAGTAAAACTAACCTAAATAATTCAGTGAAAATTAGACAATAATAAATCAGAAAACTAGTTGATAAAAATAATTCTATTTAACAATAAAAACATTTCCGCTAAATTATTTTTACTTTTAGTATTTTAAAGTAGGGTGCTATTAAGCACATTTTTTTTAAATTTTTCAATTCTAAAAATATACTGTCCGACTATTATACACATGCTGTCTGACGACTAAAAATCTTGCCCGAACACTGGTTTTCTTCAGCTTTTCCAAAAAACTTTTTTTTGGTTCAAAATCGACTTTCATTTAAAAATAAACATCAAAAATTACTTTAACAATACGTACAGAGTAAAAAAACTGCAAATTTTAGTTAGACATATTAAAAAATAAATGTCTACAACAATTTAAATATGAGGATAACGCTATTGTCCAGCTACCGGTACATTTACCCTATTAACCCGCTTACGCTCAGCTTTTAGAATCCGGTTTCACATAAGCCGGTAAGTTTCATATAATTCGATTCAATTCACAGCATCAAAGACCAAAATATAATTAAATCGAGTCTCGTTCATCAACCGTGAAGTCATGAAACTCTAGTCAATAAATGAAAAATATCCTCAAGTTAAAACGATTCGCGAAATTTATAGGTGAAATATTAATTAATATTGTATTAAATCACACATGTTAAACTGCTAATATTATTATTAGATATACATTTATTAGTATAATAATCATAACGAAGTCATATTCAATAAATATGTACGTTCATTTGAAAAGGGGTCTTATTGTTGGCAAGAACTTTTTTTTCTATGTTCAGATGGACATTCGAATTAGTATATTTTATTTTAAAGAAACTTTTTTTTTTAAATTTGTAGTTCAAGAATTTTTGTCCGTCTCTCTTAATACGAGTATGTTAATTTAATGTTAAAATTGAGATTTTTTATTATCTTTACTCAGTATAGTTTCAGAAAGTTATGCAATGTATGCACTGGAGCGGTTTGGCGTTCATTATGCGTCGAATAAGTCCCATCGATCGTTCCTCGCTTCAATGGTCGAGTTTGCTTTACTGCTTTTGACCTTTTTTATAATTATGGATTCATAGTGAGTTACAATCTCTCATGCAAATATTGTACCACGACCCATAATTGAAGTTTTTACCTACTTTAATCTCTATTGTGTAGAATGAAATATAGGGAAAAATTGATGAAGAAACTTTTTTAGCTCTAGAATTTGATTATAAGGGCATTTAAAAAAGATATTGAAATTTAATTTTGCTTTAAGTCAAATAGATTTTGAAATGACGTGCACTTTTCTACAAATAACAAAATTGAAGCGGTACTTGGAAATGCAAATGTGGTTTTCAGGACGAGATAAGCTTGACGGAAAAGAAGGAATAATCTCGATTTTCTTCTGCTGCACTCTTTTGCATGCATTTATATCATTCAATTCCGTTTGCTATTTGTCGATTTGCAACTAGAACCGACGAGGAAGCTTTGAGACTTTGGCTTTGTCGATGGAAGATTCGCCATTTTCTGCTTAGGTCAACTGAAAAGGGTTCTGAGATTTTATTTCATTTTATAGCATCTAAAATTCCTCCTAATTTGCGAGAATCATTCGCGAAAAAGGAATGAAAGATGTAATCGGGTATACTTTGCAATCTCGAAGAAATATAACCATTTGCCGCCTCAAAGAGATTTCCACGAATTTTCCTTCGGGAGATGAGTAAAATTCTTCTCTCTCTTTCCTGCATAATTTGTTTCGCTACTCCATCAGGCTCGAGAATTATTGCTTCCTCTTTCAGGTCTCCATTTTCGATATCTCATTTTCAAACACCACAAAAAAGCAGAAAAAAAAGTTTATATATTGAAATAAGATTTTTCTGAATAAAACACAATAATTTCGGGAAAATGTTCAAGTTGTCGACTTGCGAGGTTAAATGTACGTTTAAAAAACACAATAATAATAATAAATGGTAATAAATTTGGATATACTAGATATCAATACTGATTGAGTATAATACTGATTGAGTATAATCAATACTGATCAATACTGATGTTGCTTCGTTGAAGTGTAAGTATTGAAAACTAGTATTGAATCAAAATTTATTATAGCATACGTTAATGCATTTAATGATATTAATATCAATGGAAAACTGATCGATCAAACATGAAATATTTACACAAGCTGTGAATTTACATTTTCCAAATATTGCCTTTGAAATAATTTACACTTTTTCCTATGATTTTTGACTTTCCAACGATTTTAGCATGAAAGTAAATATTTAATTCCACGTTGTCGAGTACTATCAGAAAATGATAAAGTTATTAAATTTCGAGAATTTAATAACGAATGCTTTATAAACTTAATTTCCAGGAAAAGTTAAAAGTGCATGACATGCATGATTATAATTACAATCTAATTAATTGGAGTTGCTAAAACCCCCAAAAGTATTTCATTAGTAGACAGTTTTTTATTCTTTAATTATAAAATTATAATAATTTATAAAAAGAATTTATTGATTAAAGTTCTATAAATGTCTAGCTTCATTATCAAAAGTTAGATTTTTTCAAGTTTCTCTCAAATAATTAACCATATGAGCGCGACTAATTAAAAAACATATACATCATGCTTTATGTTCGAGTAATACACGATTTATAACTGCGTATATAATTGGGACTCATTGTCAGATTCATTAATTATGTGGCGATATCGTCAACCTGTCGCCATTTATCAGCGTTCAATTGCAATGAATAGGAATGATTGCTGTATCAATATCGTACCGATCATTCCAGTCATTAATATTACTGTTTCAATAAGCCCATGATTTCGATAAAATAAGGTATTACAGGATCATAAATTATAAAATTGTCTTTTATTGTTTATCCATGGGGAAATCATACACCTATATAAATTCAACCTTAATATAACATAAAACCACATTTCAATTGACGAGACATGATTAACCTGATTATTTCAACTTAGAGTTTCAAGAATATGAAATTAATTGAGAAAATAGTAATCTGACAAAGATTCAGGAAATGGAAACAAGCGAAAATTAAAAGAGAAAGAGGACATTGTGCTAATAAGGTATTGATTAATCGACTAGAGTACCGCAGTTAAAAAAGAATATGAGACTTTGGAATTCGCTGAAGTGTGATGCCAGGGAGGAAAAATGTTGGGAATTCGTAACGGATAAAGGTCAAAGGCGAAAAGGATGAGCAGTAAAGGGATTGTATAGGTGAAGTGAGAGAAGAGAGAAAGGAAGGGAGAAAAAGTGGAATGGAGAGCCAATGGTATGAGGCTAATTAGTATTGGACCTCTGTTCCTGAGCCCCACTATGCAGACCACCACCCTTGCTATGAGACTAAGACCGAAGGTGTTGCTAGGAGTGTCTTGGGGGCAGTTGCCGTTAATGAGCCCCTGGTAACGACGCCTTTTTACTTCGCACCCATATATCCTATCTCGTAGAAACCCTCTCGAGAAGTGCATTCTATGCTCTTACTGCATAAGATCATCTGCCATACTTCATGGAGAAACTCTCCAATGGAACACCATGGATCGAAGGTTTCAAAGGTATAGTAACGAAATAATGGGTTTTAGACCCTTAAAGTTTGAGTACCTTCTACGAGCCAGGAGATTGGAGATTAAAATAAAAAGTTTCTTCCTGATGCATATAAAGTTATGGTGTAAGTAAAAAATGCAAAATGGTAGTTTCGAAAATTAATCTCAGATTTATTAAAAGTTTTTAAAAAAATGTTCAGATTTTCTTTAACTGTTTCTTTCCTAAATCTGGATTTATTTTTTCCAGTTTTCTTAGAAACATTTTATACATGCTAATTACTTATAGTTATTTGAAATTGATTATTTTTGAAAACCTGAACTCTAAATATATATTAAACCCTCTTCATGGTTCTTATCTATTTTAACTTGTGTTTTAAAAAAGTTTTCATCATTACTTAGAAATTTTCCATTTTAAATTTGGGGCTACTTTGGGGCTTTTTATTTCTGAACAAAGCCGTATTTAATTTTAAAACTTTACTAAAATATGCTTCGATATAATTAGAAATTAAAAAAAATTATTAATAAAAGTTTGGCTATCACTTATATGTCCGTAAAACGGGGTAAAGTCGCTCATTTTTCGCAGTTTTTCTCAATGAATTTTTGGCATAAATATATTGTTTAGAAAACTATTTATTATCGGCTGAAGTATGAGCGATTTTACCCCTCAATGTGGGGTTAAGTCGTTCACTCACCTCATAAAGAGTAAAAATGAGCTAGTTATTAAATATAAGTAGTAAAATAGAATAAATAATGAGTTTCTGTAATAATTTGAGAAAAAATGAATTCAAAATACTCGAAATAATCTGAAAACATTAAAATATGAATTTATTATCATCTGAACCATAACCTGATGTTAGATTCATGGTTCTTATCTATTTTAACTTGTAAAGGTTTTAAAAAAAATTTTAATATTACTTAGAAATTTTTCATTTTAAATTTCTACTTTGGGGCTTTTTATTTCTAAACGAAGAAGTATTCAATTTTAAAACTTTACTAAAATATGCTTCGATATAATTAGAGATTTAAAAAAATTATTAATCAAAGTTTGGCTTCCACTTATATGTACCGTAAAACGGGGTAAGGTCGCTCATTTTTCGCAGTTTTTCTCAATAAATTTTTGGCAGGAATTAAATTAAAATTTTCATGCTTCAAATATATGTGACGCGATCCAAGAAAAGGGACCTACTAGGCAAAAAATCGATTTTCGGATTATGATGGATTCTATAAGTTCTTCAACCGATATTTTTAGGGGTACAATCAAAATTTTGTATCTGCATTATTTCACAAGATATAAATTATTGAAAAAGAGTTTTTGAACGCGTGTGGAGCGACGGAGATTTCTTCAATCGCTCGCCCTGTAAAATTTCACTTTTGCCTAGTAAGTCCCTTTTCTTGGATCGCGTCACATATAATGTCTGACTTTTTCTCCTTAACATAAATATATTTCTCCTTAACATAAATATATTTCTCCTAACATAAATATATTGTTTAGAAAACTATTTATTATCGGCTGAGTTATAAGCGATTTTACCCCTGAATGTGGGGTTAAGTCGTTCACTCGCCTCATAAAGAGTCAAAACGAGCTAGTTATTAAATATAAGTAGTAAAATAGAATAAATAATGAGTTTCTGTAATAATTTTGAGAAAAAAATAAATTCAAAATATTCAAATTAACCCGAAAACAATAAAATATGAATTTATTATCATCTGAATCATAACCTGATATTAGAATTTCGCTTATAAATTACTTTTTGTTTGAAAACTTCGAAAAATGAACGACTTTACCCCGTTTTATTGCAGTGAGGGCACATTCTAGCTGCTTCTTCAAATATTTAAATAATCGGGACCATCACGCTTTTGGTTCATGGTAAGGCAATAGAAAATATGTGGCATAGCTAAAATTACCCTAACACTTTGGAAATAAAGTTCCTCATTAATTTCTTTACAAAACTTAACCAAAATACGAAAATAGTTCAGCATAAATATAATTTTTATTGGAATTTATCAACAAATCTGCACTAAATAAATTTCAAAATAAAGTTTAACAATTATACTAATTAAACCATTCAGCATCTTTCATTTTTTTCTCCTGGGAAAAGTGATATTGAATTTTTAAACATAAAGTAGTGGGTGAGCGACTTTTCCCTGCATGAGCGACTTTATCCCGTTTTAATATAGTCTGAAAGAATAATGAATTTCATTTCAAGGTTAATAGAAAACCTATTAATTGTAACTAAAAATAATATAAATAAATATAGAAATCCTATAAATAAATATACTGTATTAATATAATTTCCCAGGAAGAAGCTAATGATCTTGAAATTTTCATTTTTCCTGACTAACAAGGATAAATCGGATTAATAAACTTGGAGAAAATTAGCAGTGAGTCTTAATCGAGAGCATATTTCGAAAGTTATGTAATGAAATTGTTTCACTTCATATCATCTCGGTGACACGATGAATTTTCTGGTTGACCTACTTTATTCTTCGTTCAAACACAGTCTTGCGACATTTCAGAACTCGGACATGGAAGTCTGTTCAAGGGGGAGCAGAGTGCATAATGAACGAAACTAAAAGAAAGAAATATGATTATATTCTGTCATAATTGAGAAATTTTCAATGTTAATGCTAAAATTGCGCAAGTGAAAAGAAAAATGAAATATAATAATAGAACCATTTTTGAAAATTCAACTAATTATATATTTGAAGGATGTATAATTAATGAAAATAAACCAAACATTTTGGTTTCGTAAAAAAAGTTATTGGAAAGAAGTTGTATTCTTAATAAGTTTTGCTTAGAGCTTAGAGTTTATTTCAAGTGGAACCAGAATGATTTTGTCAGGCATGATTCTCAAGTAGAAATGGCATTGCATGGCCAGGCGAAACTAAGAGTTTTATATGGGCGGACTTGTTTTAAGTAGAAATATAAGGTCAGGAAAAACAAAAATTTTAATAAAACAAAATATAAGGAATATGAATATAAATATAATAAAGTATAAACAAGTTTTATAAAATATAAGGATCAGTAAGGATAAGAGATTAAATATAGGGATCAAAAACCATCAGTCAGTGATAAATTCATGGCCGAGGATATTGTTGCGGAAATTTCCATACAACTAGCATTCAACACAAAGGGGGCGCAGGCTTGTGTTACGGAAAATTCCGTAACATTATCCTCGGTCTATGCTATGCTATGTTGTGTGCTAGTTATGCGGAAATTTCCGTAATACTAATATTTTAATAAAATTCACTGATGAGGGCCATCATTGTGTGCCGAAACGTTTGAAGCAATTTAATTGGTTTCAATTCACCTGACCCTAAAGCCAACTACACACATCAATATTTTCTAAGAAATATAATTAAATAATATGTTTTCCCGAGAATACGTATTTATCGAATAAAGTGAACACTTTACGATCTTGAAAGTAAAAGATTTTTTCGAGTACCTTTAATTCTTTTCAATATAGATCTTTGTAATTTCAAATAGAATAAAGCTCTGAAACTAATGTTTGCGCTATGAGCTTATGTATAATAAATTTGAGACTCTCGTAAACATTATTTTGATTACATTAATCAAAACATTTATTTCTATTTTCATCCCCAAACATTACATCGAATAAAAAACTTTTGATAAATCGTCTCTGAATAAAATTCTCACATTTGCATATTCCTTCAACCGTTAGATTTGTAGATACACATACATAGAACTTTCTGTCTGCATAAAATAAAGAATTGACAGCATCAACTCCAGTTTTGAAAATGTGGATTTTTAAATAACTGATAAGAGAAAGGGAGTATTGATTTTCTCTTTGACACTCGATCAAAAGTGTTAGTTGGAGCCAGTAGTTGATTAAATTTTGAAGCAATTGACTGGTTAAAGCATGAATTCATGTCAGTCGTGACGCTGTCTCCGTTTTCCGAGGGACTGATGTGTGTACACGCGTTATCATGGACGAAATGCACTGGTGTGCGGACTAAGTAAATACATGATCGATACCGTTTGATTTATGCGCGACGCACGGACATCGTAACTTTCCCTGTACAGTGTACACGTATGTATCAACATATATACATATCTACAAAAGCGAGCCGTGTTCTCGGGCTTTACACATAGTGGCTTTGGTGTTTTCAACGTTTGCACATTCAGGCTCGAGTTTCGAACTCCAAATACCACCTCCCACGACTAATTTGTCATTTCTGCGCTGACAACCCCTGATCCCAAACTGCCAGCGCCCCCTATTCAGTCTACCTTGCACGTTCTACTTATTGGCCGAATGCCGAGTGCACGCAATAGCCAGATTTATGAACCTCTCTCAGTTGTGAATTGCTTCGAGAATATCAAAAAGAAAACAATGCCCGCTCCCTACAAAAAGTGCAAACTACTTTCTGAATACTTATATTTACTCTGCATTTTCTCTTGGACAGATTTATAGCGCAATGTATTCATCATAGTGCGCCACCAAGGCAAAAACGAACGCCGCACACTATGACACTGCTGGGAACTCTTCTTAACTTTCTTAAGACAGTCCTCCTTTTGCAGATACCGTAGGTTTGGCTTCTTCCGTGCATCAATTAATTTGAATTCTACTGCGAGCCAAACGGAGCTAGCTAAGAATACGGAGAACGAGAATTCGTTTCTGAATGCTCGGCGAAACGAACGTCGGGGAAACGTTGAAAGACTTTAACTAGAAAGTTGCTGACCCGGCAGTTAACTGATGAAAACAAGGCAGGGCCCGTGCTAAAGGGGGCTTCTGTTGCCAAAACTGCCCTAGATAATATTTTAGTGAATAGAGGATTTAAATGTCAGAGGAATTCTGAAAACTCTTAGAAAATTGATTTTAGTAATAATTTATAGAGTAGCGATGCAAACTATTTTTTTATTGTTGATTTTTTTGTATAATTTTGTTGAAGAGACCAATTTTGAATTTTAAAATGCCAAACTCATATTTTTTACATCAAGCTAATAAATTCTATGGTTAAAAAAAATTCAAAACACATTGGGTTAAAAAATCGATAATGAAAATCTTACAAAAGCAATTGGCTGAGGGTAAAAACAAACAGAAAACCGCGGGTATTAATTTTGTTGCAGATCATTTGTTAAGATTCTCAAAATGAGAATTCGACAAATTTCAATTTCCCAGCTGTAACATAAATGTAGTTGCGTTTCATAGGAATCTCCCTAAGAATAAGTAAATGAACTTCATGCATAGCCCTCCGTAGAATAAAGTCACTTTTTCGAATTTTGTAACTTCGGCAGCACTGAATGTTCATTAGGGTGGCACAAATTTTTTTCTCTGGATTTTCATGCTTTTGGATCCAAAATTTGTTCGAATTCACAAAAAAAGAAATGCCTTTTTTTGTAAAAGTTCTAAATTTTATTCAGAATCGTCAATATTAGGTGAATTAAATTTAAACTGAACATTTACCTTCACAATTAGCCATAGAATACGAATCAACAATTACATTTTAAATATCATCCCCATAAGTCTGGTTTATAGGATCCTAAAGAAACTCCACAAGTGAAAAATTATGTTTTTAATAATATTCTCTTTGAATAATGCCAGAAAGTTGCGGTTTTCTCTGAAATATTCAAATTTTGTCCACTTTTCGCTTAAATTGAGTTAATTATTAATGCAATTTAACAATCATAATTGTTTAAACAAATAATAGTTATTTATAACTATCTTCTCCTATAGTAATGCTAGAAACTTACGGTTTTCTGAAGTATTCAACTTTTTGTCCATTTTTCACCTAGTGAGGTAATAAATAATGCAAGTTAATTATTGCAATAAAATAATTAATTGATTATAGCAATGTTATAACCAATTAATTATTTGATTCAGGCCTTTTTAATCTAATGTTTTCTTTAGGGAAGGAGGGGGAGGGGTCTGACAGTAAAATGTGTGCAATTTCAAATATTTCTTTTACGTTTTGCAATAAAATTCGTGTTGTAATTCAAAACAAAATTTTTACAAGTCATTTATAGACCCAATCCTCACATTGACTCCTGATTATTCTATCCTTTGTTTTTATCTTTACTGTAAGATAGCTTTTTTGTTTAAATTGTTATTTGCAGAACATTAGCGAAAGAATAAAAACACTTCACTTTGAAAAAAATAAAGTACTATTTAAAAAATAATTTTTGTTGATGTTCATTTATTATTTGTTCATACCTAAAAAGTCAAAGCAAAACTGAAGATTTCAGAAAAAGCGCAACTTTATAGCATTACTCTAAGAGAAGATGGTTATAAACAATAATCGAGTGTTTAAATAATTATGTTTGTTAAATTGTACTAATCATTAACTCACTCTAAGCGAAAAGTGGACAAAAAGTTGAATATTTCAGAAGAAACCGCAACTTCTAGCATTATTCAAAGAGAATATTATTAAAAATAATAATAAATTATTTAAACAATTATGTTTGTTAACTTGAAATAATTATTACCTTGCTCTAATTAAAAAGTGGACGAAAGATGGAAATTTTAGAAGAAACAGCAACTATCTGCACAATTCTAAGATAATATTATTATAAATAATAATAAATTGTTTCAAGAATTACTTCTGTTAACATTAATTGATTATTGCCTTGCTCTAACTGAAAACTTGAAAGCAAGTTGAAAAATTCGGAAAAAATCGCGACTTTTTAATTCTAATAAAAAGTTAAAAATTTCAGAAGAAAACCGCAACTACCTAACTTTAATATAAGAAATAGTAATATATAATAATTTGTCTTAACAATTATGTTTGCTAAATTGCTTTAATTCTTACCTCACTCTAAGAGAAAAGTGGACAAAAAGTTGAACATTTTAGAAAAAACTGCAACTTTCTAGCATTATTCAAAGAGAATATTATTAAAAATAATAATAAATTGTTTAAAAAATTATTTCTGTTAACTTTAATTGATTATTGCCTCGTTCTAATTGAAGAGTGGACAAAAGGTGGAAAATTTTAGAAAATACTGCAACTTTCTAGCATTATTCTAAGAGAATATCGTTATATATATAATTTATATAAGTTTATATAATTTATATAATTTGTATAATTTATATAAGTTATATATATATAATTTATTGTTTAGACAATTTATGTAAACATCTTGTTATCAGTAGAAAGTAATATTTTATGTCTAAGAAACAATTTCTATTAAAAAAGCCGCAAAAAAATAAGTAGTTGATTCGTATTCTATGGCTAATTGTGAAGAGAAATGTTGAAGGGTATTTCCATGAAAGTGCTCGCGCGTCACGATTTTTTAATGAATGTAAAAAAAGCGCATTATAATTGGAATTTGAATTTTTCCATATTATACTTATTAATAGTTACCACAAGCTTCCAAATCCTCAACTTTTTTTTAGTTTTAACGAATAATGAGTTTTTATATATTAATTAATGTGATGTGATGCACGCACCTTTTGTCCGCTTTTTCATGGAAATGCCCTGAAGTTTAACTCGATTCACTTAATATTGACGATTCTGAATAAAATTTACAAAAACATTTTTTTTCTTATGGGAAATACGCGTTAAACTTCATGGGGCTTGCGGAACTTCTAAATATCATTTTTCTTTAAAAAAAAGCATTTACTTTTTGGTCTATTCGAACAAATTTGGTGGGTGGAAGCATGAAAATTCGAAAGAAAGAAATTTGGACCACCCTAATGTACATATTAAATGTTAAGTAGTGAAACACCAGTCATGGAAATGAAGGTCAAAAGAAAAGATGAGATAATTCTTTTTGAAACGCTTCGGTCACTGTGTGGACCCTCATCAGTCAAAAAAAGATTTATTGGATCTGTACATACAAAGAAGTTTAAGAAAATGTATAACAAAATAAAAAATAATAGATGATAAAAGTTGACAATATTTTGTAAAAAAAAACTGAAGAATGAAATAAGTAGAAGAAAAGTTGTCTCATAAAAAGAGGCCCTCAATTTTAAATTTATATGACTAGGAATAAGTATTTAAAAAAGAGAAAAAGCGGAAGGTCAACAGAAAAAACAACATACCTGGTATAAATTAAAATACGAAAATAAAGTCAGCGGGAACATTATTATCTTTTATTATTATTATCATATGTTATTTTTTATTTTGTCATACATTTTTTCTACCTTCTTTGTATGATTTTTACAGATCTAATAAATGTTTTTTTTGACTGATGAGGGTCCAAACAGTAAACGAAACGTTTTAAAAAGAATGACTGGTGCTTCACTACTTAATATAAATAAGGTCGAGATTAAACATATAACACATATTAAATATTACAAGTTATGTGTACAGGCCCGACTGTAACATGCTACTAGGGAATTTTATCTGGCATTGGCTTTAAAGCTTAGAATGGCATGGAAAAATAGTGTCATCTTAACCTACGTATCCAAATACTGAAAATTTATTTGAAATTATAGAAACTCGCTAATGAACAAAAGGAAATTAAAAATTATATCATTTATGTTATCTCTAACTTGAAAATTGTTATCAGTTTGGTGGAAATAGCTAGGAACAAAATTGTTTTGACAGCTGGATGACAGTTCGATTCTGTACGATTTCTATACAAATAGACATTCCGTAAAATTGAACCTAAGCAATTAGAGTACTTTCATTTAAAGTACATTCTGTAATTTCTGTACAAATAGACATTCCGTAAAATTGAACCTAAGCAATTAGAGTACTTTCATTTAAAAGCGTAATAAATGAAGGGAATAAATTATAATTTTTAACTCTGATTTAAGGAAAATTTCAGTTAGACCCTTAGGCTTCTTCTGAAGAAATTATGAACTTGAAATTTATCCGCAGAAAGTGGATTAATTTTCATTAAAGCAACGCGTTAGGTCCCCTGTTATATTTGGGTAAATCCCAAAAGGGAATTTCCCGCTAGTACGAGAAGTGGCCAGTTCCCACAGCACTTAGAGAAAGTGCGGTACTGGTGACTCTGAGAGAGTCCCTCTTCATCCGGAATGAGAAATTGTGTCGTTTCAACCAGTGCGAATCACGGGTAAAGCAATTTGCGTTCTAGAGCTGGGTGTATGTAAAGTCCTCGATGGGAGAAAAGCGCGGTGGAATTTTCAGGAAAATTCGCGAGGTGATTTCGTGTGGAATCGAAAGTAATTCGAGCGATAGAGGAACGACGAAGTACGCCGCCGACGCTAGGTCAAAACCAAGAATTTATCTTTCTTCCTCCACCTCTACTTCTTTCCAGCGTTTACTCCCTTTTCACGCCTTCTTCCCTTGTTTTTTGATTTTTCACAGTCGCTCGCCTGTTCACAAAAAGAAAAAATTAAATTTACGCTGAGCCACGCCGCAGTTTCTCCACTAGCTAGCAATTTTTCCTCTCTTATTTTTAGTTATCAGGTGGCTTCGCCTTCCTTCAGTGTTTGTTGATGCCACAGCAAAATCAGCTCAAATGCCAAAGGAGGTGAAAATCAATTTTCATCTTACTTTTTCACTCGGGGATCGACACTTATTAATCGAAGCAATTTTGATCAAGCAATTTTCTATCAGACATTTGTGTAAACTTGATCCTTTACTTTTTCTGTTTCTTTTTCCTCATGAGGGAAAAATACTCAAAAGCATCCTTAAGAAATTGTTATATTCAAAATTTTCTCAGGATGAACTATATTTTTAAAAAAACGTATTTATAAAATATTTAACCTCCCTTTGCACTTTCTCCTCCCTTTTTCGTTTAACTCTCTATTTATCTCCCTTTGTCTTTTCTCACCCTGAAACCATCTTGAACCTCATAAAAAGTCTTTAAGGCTTCTTTTTTATTTCTCCTAGTTTCTTCTTGTTACTAGATTTGTAATTTCCGGTCCAATTTAAGGAATAAAAACAGTACAAATTTCTCATGGCTTAAAATGACCCTCGGTGTGTTGAATATTTCGCAATATTTTATGCCCTGTTTTGTATCTAGTACACCAGAATAGTTTTTTTGCACATTCTCCTGTTTCGAGCGGGGATTGGATGCTGGATAAGCATGTGATGAAGAGCACGGTTGTGTCGGGCGTGTGCGAATTTCTACAGTGGGCGTTCATCGTTGATTGTAACGTATGTAACACACCTTATATACTGATCCTATCTTCGCACCATTCTCATCGCCTCTATTTCATAGGTGTCGCAGTATTGCATTTTTCGACAATCCTCTTACGCGTTAGATGTAACATATGACTTTTCTGCATTTAAATTCCAAGAAAATTGTAAACCCGAATTATAAGGGATGAACTGTTTCTTTATAAATTTCGAGAATTCGATCCATCGATAAAGCATGAGCAGAATCATGCTTCGTATCATCGATGACGACTGCAAAGCTTTGTGTTTCTGTACCGCAATAACAAATCACTGTAAATATAGAAAAATTTTACGTGGTCCAATATGCATTTTGAATTTCGTCTTTGATTATTTTCTTTCAATTATCTGCAAAACCGCCGTGCAAAACTAGTTTCTCTGAATTAAGCTTTGCTTGTTCCTTCTTCTCTTTAAATATCCTTTATATATTTGTAGACATTTGCTTTTAATGTGTAGTCAGTTATCTCTTTTAAAAATGTTTCGAAGCTTGTTGTTCTTTTCTCCAAGTCAGCTTTATTCCACAAAGCGAAAGTTACATCTTTAGCAGCTGTTTCTTCTGATATTCCCAGCACTTGAGTTGTTATTCCTGCTGCACAAGGACACTGATCATATTCTTGTTCGGTTGAAGGAAAGCACATTATAGCAGAGAATAGTTATTCCTTTCGAATTTCCTTTAAGTCTAAGAAACGATTCCCTCTTAAATTTTTCAGGGCGGTAAGGCACCAATCAAAGTTAGAACAGTAAATGCAGACGCATATTTCCCCGTGAGGGTCAATCATTACCCATGTTGGTCGTAAAGTGTAAAATTTGGATCTATCAATACGAGTATTTACATCAGGATTTGCTTCTCGAAAAATGTGATATATTTCTCTAATGGTTCGTGTTAAAAAACGTTTAAATACTTTTACTTTTTCGCCACTTATTTCTGCATTTATTACGTCATTTTTTTGGACTTTGCCTAGAACAATCAAAATTATCATTTAGATAATATTCCTGTGCTGATTTTACGTGTTCAACGCTAACTGGATGTCCACTGTAAGCATCAGGCAAATAACATATGCCTTTGTTTTTTTTTTTAAGTTTTCTAGCTTCGTCAATCATTTATCTGGTTAATGCAGGAAATTTTGAAAATATTTGACTTTTCGAAAAATATGCACACAAGGCTCGGAATTATAAAAATATCATAGGCATAAGGATCTATGAGATAATTTCAAGATCTCACAACCTATTTGTTGCATACAAATTTGTCTAAAAATTTTTCAGTGAATCCCGTAATGATGCTTAAACGAATTGAAGGTTAATAAAAAAGAAAAAAAATCCATTTTTCAGGGTTTATTTTTTTAATAGCGTTTTCAATTTTGAATTAAAATCTCTTAGAGTGTCAATTTTGTCAAAATTTTTCTCAATTTTGTCAAAAAAAATGTTTTTCAGAAAAAAAATTATCCTGACCAGAAAAATAGTTTAGCCCGCATTAAACATACATGATTTCTTACTCATATAAGTACCAATTTAGCAAAAAAAATTAAGCAAAAAAAGGTGGGGTTTTTGAGAAAATCGACTTTGAATATTTTCAGAAAAACTGCCGCAGTTTTGTTAATTTAAATTTTTTAAATATTCTAGTGTATTCTGAAAAAGGACCCAAGATTCTACCAGATGCTCGAAAGAAAACCTAAATATCTCAATTAGATCAAAAGTTATACAGGTTTAGAAAAATTTGTGTTATTTTGATAAAAAACCTTAAAAATTCAAATAACTTCGCGAAAATTTATTTTTTTCAAAATGAAAAAATACGTGTCGCCTTCTTTCCTTTGAAAAATAACATATTTCATCAGCGACCGATTCTGTGATTTGTAGTTGCACTGCCTGTCTGATTTGAAATGGATTTGGTCACATATTATTAATTAATTTATTTTTTATCCATTTAAATAAATAAATAAAAACCCCTAACAAGTGTTTTTGTTATTTATTCAAATAAATAAATAAAAACCCTTAACAATTGTTTTTGTTATTTATTTAAATAAATAAAAACCCTTAACAATTGTTTTTGTTATTTATTTAAATAAATAAAAACCCTTAACAATTGTTTTTATAATTTATTTAAATAAATAAAAACCCTTAACAATTGTATTTGTTATTTATTTAAATAAATAAAAACCCTTAACAATTGTATTTGTTATTTATTTAAATAAATAAATAAAAACCCTTAACAATTGTATTTGTTATTTATTTAAATAAATAAATAAAAACCCTTAACAATTGTATTTGTTATTTATTTAAATAAATAAAAACCCTTAACAATTGTATTTGTTATTTATTTAAATAAATAAATAAAAACCCTTAACAATGTAAGCGAATCATGAAGCAATAAGTATTTCGAAAAAGGGATATTTAACAATGCAATTTTTTACATCTTTAAGAAGTAAGAGTTTAGCTTTGGAATAATATAATTATTATAGGATCTTTAAATATAACATGTATTTTCAAAATATAACTGAAAATTTTCAAACTGCAGTATTTTCAAAATCCAAAACACTCTAGGTAGTAGTTATAGTGTAGTTTTCAAGTATTAAAACTCCTTTATGAAAATAAATGAAATAAAAATGCCTTGAAAGTCAAAAACTTAAAAAGAAGTCTTTTTAAATTTGACTTGAATTCATATGTTACGAAAGTTTTTTTAACTTCAATGTGAACTTTTTAATTTTAATTAGAGTATCCTAATTTCTTAAAATAAAAAATTAAAATAAGAAATCAGGAAAGCAAAACTAAATCCTTGTTTTTCTTATTTCTATCCACTTTTATTTTCCCTTCAAATTCCTTGAAGAACAAACAGAATAACCTAAGATATTTACTCCACCGGAATAAAGAATATCCGCAAAAATGATCAATAATAATTTTCCTTGTCTGAGTTTTCAAAGCTTATCACTTTGCCAATACACAGCATTAAGACGTTAACATTACTGAAAGATAAGATTAGTTCCAGGAGTTACTTCTCTCAGTTTCCATCCTTCAATTACGCAATTGGGAAGCGCTAAAAGCATCAATTGATTTAAGAGTGAACTAGCGAGTGTGTTGAAAGAGCTGAGAGTGGAAGGTTGATGCTTCAAAGTGGAATAAAAGGTATTGGTCGCAAATGGTGAAGGGACCAGGGTTGGAGACTGATAGAGGGCGTGACTGGTTGAATAAGAGGCGAAATAAGAACAGAGGAAGCCCGGCGAAGGTCCTTTAGGATTAAAATAAATCCTAATCTAGCGTGGATCGTAAAGTCAAGAGTCACCTCGATTCGACCCTCTAGACTTCTAGAGATTTCAAGGGGATCAGAGGGATGAGCCTAACAAGCGCAATTTCAAGTAGGGCACCAAAAAATCTTTGTTCCAGATAGCTCGCGTCATTAAGTTGATATCGGATACTTTCGACGATTGGCTGACCTATGGATGTCAAGAGCCGAGGGTAAATTCCGAGGATTCTGATTTAATCGATAAAGGCAATTGGTCGGGTAATTAAAGTGCAGCAATCTAAGTCAGTCGTAAAAATATAGTCGTAAAAAAAGATTTTATGCAAGCAGCTTTATTCTGAATTGATCTATTTGGTTTTATAACTTCATAAATTATTTATTGCAGTTATATAATACGCATAATAAATACGCCTTTTATTATAATAAAGTAGCCTCCTTACACGCATAAGATTGAAAATAATAATACAAAGTTTAATTATTATAAATAAAATAAAAATCACGAGTTGTGGTGGTACTATTATTATTTGTATAATTTTAGTAAATTCTTCACGAAGTATACTTTATAAAAATAAGTTTAGTAATTGGAATCTTGTGTTCGGAATCAATGTGTACAAAATCTCCAACAAATCCAGAGATCAAAATTCCGATTTATAAGCTTTTAAATTTTAAAGAACAGGTATATCATCCATAAAGAACAGGTATATCATCCATGATTTAAACAGAATACTAATGACTTTCAAAATATTTGCTGCACAATTTATGCACATAAACTTTTAAATTCTTCTAAAAATTTTAAATTTAAAACAGCACCTTGATAATAACAAAACGTCAACCAGTGTCCGAAAAATATTCCCACTGTGTATTTTACACCTTTGGGAGAACTTGTCTCGTTATTTTATTTCGCGTGAACGAGAAAGTAGTGACCGTGAAAGATTTGACGCGAATATAACGACAAAAGAGGACGCAGAATATTCTGATGCAATTCATCTACACAGCGCTGGATGTTAGAATATTGCTGTGGCTTGTGTATATGTTGCGGGGTTAGTAATAGTTGAGGACTAAGCAAACAAAGTATCCTCTTGTCCGTAGGTGACTATGCGGGACTGCAAGAGAAGAGAACAGGAGAGGTTGGGTTTGGTGATGTTGAGTTAGGTTAGTGCAGTCAGACAAGGGAGGTCGAGGATATGATACTCGACAAACGGCTCGTACGACCAAGAGAGTAGCTATTGAGAGAACCGTATCCTCGTAGGAGAATCCCCTAAAAATAAACATCCCTCAGCAAACTTGGCTGGCCACTATAACTTCGAAACCCCTCCTCTCATTATTGGAAGGATTTTCTGAACATGGTTCCTTCCATGAATCAGATTTAATGTTGAAGCACCCCTTACAACTTTATGTTGACCCTTAGGTGTAATTCGTATTACACTTTGTTTGAGTTTCATATCATTTCGAAGTATGGAAGACTAAATAATGCAGGATTTAGAATTATTAACAATATTTTGTAGAATCTTTCATTATTCTTAGTTCCATTCATTCCTATAAACATATATTGATAATAGTATCGTATTTTTAGTCTCGAACTTTTATGTATTGCAAAGCTATTCAAGTCGTGGAGATGAAGGTCAAATAAGCAACGACAAATTTATTGCTTCAATTGCTTTATTGCTATCAGTTGCTTATTTGACCTTCATCTCCACGACTTGATTTGCTTTGCAACATATATTGATATTAAAGTACTTTACAATAACAGCTTTTGTGAAAGCATCTCTTATATTGATCGTATAGTTCATATTTCACATTGGCTGACCAAAAACGACTATAACTACTTGGATCGAAATTTCGATGTAAATTTTTAATTTTTATTATCCCTTAAACTTTAAACATTGATACTTAAAACTGAGAAGGGAATTGAATGGTA